>CAJNDT010004524.1:377005-419505 GCA_905221615.1 Symbiodinium sp. CCMP2592
GTGGAGCTACGTGGCGTTGTTGAGCTGTGGTCAATCTCTGACGCCATGGTCGGGGGAGAAACTCCACCCTGTGAGCTGGACGCCTGCTCACAAACCGGAAGGGGAGCAACTCCTCCTTCCTTGACTCCACTTGACGAGGCTTCGCCAGGCAGCTCGTATCCCAACGCCAAAAAGGATTCCCGTGCTTGTCTCAGTGGTATCTCCAACAAGCCACTCCACTCTCGGAGGTACTCACCTAAGGTGAGTGTCTCCTTGGTTGATATTTGCAGTAGCAGCGCTCGGATTTTGACTGCATCATAGGAGTATATCAGTTGGTTTGTTTTCTTACCACGTTTTTGCGATCCAGAGTGCGCAGCCTCCACCTCAAACATGGGCCGCACGAATATGTGCCGAGGTCCTATCCTCACCAGACAACTGTAACCGGCAGCAAGATGCCTGTTTGACATCCTGTGAAGATACACGCCTGGTCGTGCCTCGAAGCTTCGCGTGCCGGAGAGGTCAGGTGTCGAAGGTAGTAGCCTGCCTGTGGCCAGTATCCCATGCAAACATTCCAGGTGTGTGCCGTGGAACGCAACCTCGCTGTCCCCTGCAGGAAGAATGTTCGGTGAAGAATACTCAAAACGAAACCACCCATTCTCCTCAGCTGTGGGATATCCAAGCTTCGGATGCAGAGGCTCATTGGCAAGTCCCCGGCGAGAGGCCAGGAAGGTCTCCAGGAGAGCATTGGCTATCTCCGGGGAGGGTCGTTCCACCTGATTGAGGCCATCTCGCAGCTGCTGAGTTACTGTCACCATAATTCGGTGATTGTTCAGGTCAGTGATGTTCCCATCACAGTCTGAAATCAGACTGGGAAAGGGGGTATAACCAGCTGACTGAAGAACTTTGATCGCAGCTTCCGTGATGGGGTCCCCCGAGGGAGGATCTCCACTCTTGGCCTTTGCTGCTGGGGGAGTATCTCCACCCTCGCTTTGCCCTGTACTTCTTTTCTTGGAAGGAGGAGGAGGGGGAGTGACTCCACCCTTTCCGCTTCCTAGCTCTTCCTGTCCACCAGTACCTTTAGAGACTCCTTTATATGCAGGATAGCTTTCGCCGTGAGCACGAGCGGAGCGCCTCCACTGGCGCAGGAAATTGCGATACGTGACATGCGGAAGTTGTTCACGTATCCGTCGCTGGCAGAATTCCTCGTACTCCGCTTGAAACGAGGGATCCTGTGTTGACTCAGGTCTGGACATGATGCTGAGTCTTGAGAGAAAGCTGCGGTTGTTGGCTCAAGCTGGCTTCTAAGCAGGCAGCTGGGCCTAGGCCACTGAGCTCCAGACCACCACGAGGAGACCTGCATCACGGATGGTGGATTGCTGTTGGCTCAGTGTAGCTCAGTGCAGGCAGAATTATTGCAGGCAGCGACTCAAAGCTTTTAAAAACCCCTAGGGAGAGACTCCGCCAGCTGTACACCCCTCGTTGGGGGAGAAGCTCCACCAACTAGGGGAGAAGCTCCACCTGTGACTCTTTAGTTCAAAAACCCCTGGGGAGTAACTCCGCCAGCTCTACGCCTAACGAGGGAGAAACTCCTCTATGTTACAGGAGCTCTTGCTTAGGGAGCATCTCCTCTTCTCACTTGGCTCAGGAAGTGGCGGCCATGAGGTGATTGTAAGATACCTCCCACGTCGCCGAGGCCAGGTTAAGTCTGCCGTCTTCAGCAAAAAACTGAGACCTCAACGTCTGCACATCAGCTTGATAGGCCTCTTGGTATTCAGCAGGGAGATATTTGGCGATGTATCCCGTGATATGGGATTCTCGTTCCATTATCTCCAAGTCGTACCGGTGGTAACCGAGGCTTGCTGGGGAAATCAGGTCTCCAGCGTGGATGCGAACCAAAGAGAGGTACTGCATCCCCTGTTCGACCAGGGCTCTTCGTCTTCTGTGCCGGATTTGTCCCCATTCATCGATTCCCGATATGGAGTGGAGGTGTGTGAGCACCTTTCGAATCCCACCTTCCGGGAGTATCTCCACGGCAAGGTTCAGGATCTCATCCTTAGTGATGAGCCCAAGCCCCTTCACTCTCTCTAGCAGCTCTGTGAGCACGGCCCAGGGGAGTATCTCCACACCTTGGGACTTCTGGTGCAGAAAGTGCACCGCTGCTATCGTCGGGAGCAGCATCATGGCCAGTCGAGTTGGCGTCTGATCATACATGGTCGAGGAGTTGAACCACAGTCTAATTGATTAGCTTTTGAGCCTGAGAGCTTCGTCATGGAGGAACATGTGCAGCAATTCAAGCGGTGCCAACATGAGTGCAGTGCTCCGCGGGAGGGCCTCCTCGCCATTCGTCGAAGACGCTTCAATCTCCTCACGAGCATGAGCATGCTAGGGCAAGGGGCTAGGTGGGAGCAACTCCTCTTCGTAAGATTTGCTTCGCTTCTACTGAGCTCTTGGTTCCAGTCCCGCCCACTCGTGGGGCAGAGCTGAAGAGATCTTGTCCTCTGGAGAAGATCAGGAGAGCAAATCGCGAATCTGACGAACCAGCGGCGATGGCTGAGTTCCCATTCGCTGGAAATCCGCGTTTATGAGCGAAAATGCAGTGTTGCCAATTAAGGACTGCAAGGTTTCCTGCAGTTCAGATGTGGCCGCCCTGGTTGACAGTTGGATCTGGATTCGGACCGGACCTCCCGTCATGCCTTCGGTCAATGGCCGCGAGGTTTTGAAGAGCTTGATGTGTTCCGGATCTGAGGATATTCTAGTGATTGCGTCCCCCAGGCCTGAAACGACTTGAGCCGTGGTGAGAGGGTCTTCCACCGTCTCGGTCATCTTCTGATCGGTGGGGCTCCACTCCAGGAACGGCCATTCGCCGTCCTGCGTCATCAGCTCATCGTTCTGCAGGCGCTCCTGTATGCTCTTATCACGGCTGGTAGTCACCAATCTCTCCTTGAGTTCACGGAGAAACTTCAGGGTCAAAGCTGCCCTGGGAGGAATCCCGATGGGACTGTTCTTGATTCGCTGAGATTCCTCGTAAAGATGAGGTAGGATCGAGTGATCTTCGGTTCGGACATAAGAGACGAATGTCACATCCGAGGCGATCGCTGTGATTTGCTCATCATGTCGGAGCGCCAGCCGCGCTATTGCGTTGATCAGCTCTTGCGATACATTGCCTTGTGCCTGGTGATTGTTTCCACCGTTCCCGTTTTGCAATCTGGCTGCTCCTCTCCCTCGACCTCCGCTTCCTCGTCCCCTGCTTCTGCCCCCTCTTTTTTGTCCTTTGCCGCCCTGCTGGGGAGTAACTCCACCGCGTTGGCGTTTCAGGGGAGAATCTCCTCCTGAGGGGGCGGCCTCTCCCCTTTTAGAGGAGAAGCTCTCATCCATCGAGGCTCGCTGGAAGAGCTCTTGCAGAGACATTGTTCGGGTGAATGTCTACGGCGTGGAGCTCGTGAGAGACGGCGCTGCGAGATAAGAAAATGACGTAACAATTTTGTTGCAGCAGGGGATCTTCAAGGGTGCAGGGGCTAGGAGGGTGAGAGTCATCGCCAATATACCAAGAATCTAGTTTGTGTACTGCTGCTCGATAATGACCACTAGTGGCCTCCATGCCTAGGTGAATGATTACTGCCTCAGTTGTGTAGGTACAGAAGGAAACTCGGGAAGTGTGATCTAGGAAGACAGGAATCTGAACTTGCTGTGGAATGGCAATGCAGTTGTGATCCTTTGCTTCACCTGCAAATCTCGGTAAGGCTAAGCACACCTGTTGTGCAGCTTCTATGAGAGCACATGAGCGCTCCTGAGACGACCATGCCACTAGCATGTCCTGCAGGTTGGGCTTGATCGCCGTGGCGAGATGAATGGGAGAACCCCCTTCTTCATCGACTATCACACCCTCTGGAACTGATGCTCGAGTTTCCCACTGTCCAAATTTTGATGCAGAGAGATTCCGAAACACTTGCTGCAGGAACTCTGCAGAATCATGCTGTCCTCCGTCAAAGAGCCAGCCCGTGGTGAGCTCCGAGAAGACTCTGTGTTCAGGGGTTATTCTCGCGAGTAGACTGATCCGAGATGCCTCGTGAAAAGGCGCCTCTGTGGGATCAGATAGCCAGTGCAGACACTGTAGACCTGAGTTGGCATAGCAGTGGTTGCGAGTGTTGGCTAGCAGGAGAAAGCCTTCCAGTCTAAATTCGGGAAGGGGAATACCTGGCATTGAATCTGTGGGCTTCTTTGTGGCTGTCTTCGCCGAGGTCGTGGGCCTTGCTCGAGTATATTCTCGGGGCTGCTTACTGAGCTGCTGACGCGCTACCTCCTGCAGTACGTGCACCTGCAGTAGTGGAACGCACTGCTGAGCATGTCTACCCGGGGCATCCACACGTAGTTTGCAATAGCGACAGCTATCTCCTTTGTGAAAGAAGACCTTGAACTGAGCAAGTCTTGGTTGGAGAGTTTTCTCAAGCTTGGCCATCACTTCAGGATGCTGCTTGTTTAGGTGCTGTTTGGCTCCTTTCTGACCAACAAGGACCTGACCGCAGAGTGCACAGTGCTCCATCAGGTAATCATGGAACACCGGATTTCGAGCTGCTCCTTCCGGATTTTCCTGAGCATCAGACTGTAGACTTTCTGTAAGTGAAATCCGGTTCTGGGCTTCTAGAGGGAGCTCTTCCTGCTGTCGAAGCAAGAGCTCTACCCGAGGACATGTAGAAGCTTCGACGTGTTTGCGCAGAGAGAACACTGTTCGGAATGTTGCTCTACAGGCGATGCAAGTTGCTGACCCTGGCATTGAATGCAAAATAGGGTCAAATCTGGGTCCTTTCAAGCTTTGCTGCGAATCTGGGTGGGCCTTCTGCAGGTGGCGACGGAGTGCCCCGGTACCAGAGAGACATGCTCCACACTCGCCGCAGGTCAGGATCTTATCCTCTACTGATTGCGAGGAGAAGTCAATGGCAAGGCCTTCCAGAGCCTGGCTGATTGCCTCAGCGCGCAGCTTGTAGTGTGGGAGGAGCTGAGGATCTGAGTGTTGCTGTCTCTTAATGAACTGTGTAAGCCTCTTTTGCAGCTGCTCCTTCACGTGAGGAATCCGTACTCTCCGGAGTAACTCCTGGTTGGATTCCTTCGTTTCCTGGGAGTAGCTCCGCAGGACAAACCGAAGTTGGTACATCATGTGTGAATGGAGCTTCTGCAATCCCTGCTGTGTCAGTCCTACCACGTGAAGGGCATACAGAGCAGAGGCCCACGCAGTTATTGTCCAAATTGACAGACGACGTCTGTCTGATAGGACTCGATGGTTCCTAACTGCATGGGCGACTTCTGACATTGCTAGCTTACTGGATGACAGCCGATGTTTAAGGGTCTTCATTTCATAGTCATGATAAGAAAGAATGACCCCCAGGTATGGGACCTGGTACCGCAGCGATATCAACTTGCCCGAAGGGAGTTCCACAAACTTCTCTCCATCTACCTGGCGAAATAGCTTTTTCCTAATTGTCGAGGCTGAACCTCCTTGTAGCTGCAGCAGTATTGCTGACTTGGACGGATTGACCTTGAACCCAAGTTCAACCAATTGATCCAGAAGAAGGTCGCAGTACCCTAGTGCTGTAATGAGGCCAGACTCAGACTCGAAATGCGACTGAATCAAGCTGTCATCCGCATACATGGTGAGAAGTTTAACTAGTTCGGGGGGGCTGATTTTTCCAGAGAGCTTCCTAAAGAGAAGCCCGGATGCAAAGGCGAATAGGGAAGGTGCAAGCTTGCATCCCTGCTTGATTCCCCTGCGTGTGGCTATCTCAAAGCTCTGATCGCTGGCTGTCATCTTGTACAAGGCTTTGATGTGGAGATGGCCCACCACCTCTATAAGAAGAGGGTCTGCTTGTTCAGCTTCCAGGGCTTCTCTTAATCGTAGCCTGTCCACAGTGTCAAAAGCTTTGCTCATGTCAACGCTCATCGTGAGACTGCCCCTGAGCTTAAGCCCCTGTTGTCCCTTACCAGCCGCTCTAGTTGTAAGGGCCTGCCTGAACCTGGCCTGATCCACATGTGTGAGGGCCTTACAGATCGCCTCCTCTGTGCCCCTACCTGGTACGAAGCCAAACTGAGAGACTCCTTGCATTGCTTGATGGAGGGTGGACTTGAGTCTCTGCCTCACAAGTCCTGCCAGGACCTTGCCCTCAGGTGCTATCACCCCGATCGGACGGAGTGATGTTGGCTTATCTGGCTTCTTGGGGGGCTTTGGGAGCCAAGAGATCTGTGACGAGGTGACGCTGTCCGAAAGCCTTCCTGCAGTGACTTCCCTATTGAGAGTGTCCGAGATGAGCCGAATAGCGTTGGGGCCTAGGGAGCGCCAAGCTACTATGGGAGGACTTTCTTTAGGAACTGCTTTGCCAAGCTTTATAGTGCCTAGCTGTTCTTGAACTTCTTGCTCGGTGATGTGCAGGCTGCCTTGTATCCCTGTGAGCGGGAAGTCGTCCCCTGCTCCAAACAGTTCAATGGAGTATTCCTCTAATTGTCTACGTTCTTCCTTGGCTGTTAGGAAGCGACCCTCTGAGTCACGTAGCTGAACTCTTTCCTGAGGCCTCCCCGACCGGAAGCGCTTGATCACCTTGTAGAGGGAATGACTCCCGTCTTGCTTGGATTTAAGCTCTGCCTGCTCAAGTTGTTCATCTATTTCCTGTCGTCGCCTTTCCTGCTTCTGACGCTTTGCTACCCTCGCCTGTGCACTTTGCTGAGACAGCGACAGCCAGCAGCGAAATACCATTCGGACCTGCAACTCCGGCAAGAACTCTGCTAAGACCTTGACTGACATTGGGAGTGAGCGCAACACTGTGCGCTCTGCCCAAATGCTGAGATCTGATCTTTGTGCTGCTCCCTTTCTCTTGGGAAAGTGAGTCGCGAGGGCTGAGTTCATTGCTTGATGGAGACTCTGCCAGGTTTGGGGATGATCCTGAAGGAGGGAGTCTACCTCCCTGGCAAATGCCTGTATTTTCGGGGAACGGTGTCTGTAGCAGTCCTCCATTGCCTGCTGGTCATAGGGTTTTGAGGCTTGGGCGGAGTATCTCCTGCTGTGCCTCAGTTTACCAAGAAGGGGGAAATGCCTACTACCATCCCTCCAGGATGCAACTGGGAAGGTCCTTAGTGGCCGGCAAAACCTGGCGGGGCCTTGGGACTGTGCAATCCTGACAAACGAGAAGTCAATCTGTGAAACAGAGTTGCCTTGTTCGTGGGTGGCTGGTCTATGCACTCCCCAAGTGTTGGTTGCGACTAGCTGGTGCTCCGACAGTAGGGTCTGGAGATCCTTAGATCCGCGATGCCCTAGTCTGCAAGCCTGGATCGTGCATGGCCCTACGTGTTTGTTGTCGGTCTTGAGCGAGGAGTTAAAATCTCCTAGCACAAGACAACAACAACAACAACAACAACAACAACAACAACAACAACAACAACAACAACAACAACAACAACAACAACAACAACAACAACAACAACAACAACAACAACAACAACAACAACAACAACAACAACAACAACACCAACAACACAACAACAACAACAACAACAACAACAACAACAACAACAACAACAACAACAACAACAACAACAACAACAACAACAACAACAACAACAACAACAACAACAACAACAACAACAACAACAACAACAACAACAACAACAACAACAACAACAACAACAACAACAACAACAACAACAACAACAACAACAAAACAACAACAACAACAACAACAACAACAACAACAACAACAACAACAACAACAACAACAACAACAACAACAACAACAACAACAACAACAACAACAACAACAACAACAACAACAACAACAACAACAACAACAACAACAACAACAACAACAACAACAACAACAACAACAACAACAACAACAACAACAACAACAACAACAAAAACAGCAACAGCAACAGCAACAGCAACAGCACACCAAGAACCAATAACAACTAACAACAAATGGCCGCAACCAACAATAGCAGCAAAAAAACAGCAACAACAACAACAACAGCAATTATTCTCGTGAGTGCAAGTACTTAGCCAGCATAACAGTACTGACGCTCTCGTCAACAATGCGAGAAAGTCGTAGTTTGTGCTCTTCAACTGCCACCGCGAACGCCACCACCCCCCGCGCATTGACTATTGACTACTTCTCGTGCCGGGGATGCTGCTGCTACTGCTCGCCTAGGGCTAGTGCAAGTGCTAGTACCAGTATATACTACTATACTGCTGCCACGACTAGCACTCGTGCTATTGCTGCCGCTGCTGCTGCTGCTGCTGGTGCTGGACTAGTGCTAGCACTGTGCTTGTACCAATACGGTGACGACGACGACTACTGACTACGACGACCACGACCGTCACTGTGTTGCAGTGGTTACGATTCCGACTACGTGAAACGCGACACCGACGACGCTGACGACATCGAATACTACGTACTACGCCTGGTACGACTACGACTGCGACGACTACTACTACGACTGCTACCGGCCATACGACTGCAATCATCATAGCTGCTACTCACACGCACGGGCAGCCCAAACTTGAAATTCGATACCGCTACAACCCCACTGGCCCACGGGAAACAGTCCAAACGCACCTCTGTCCACAACACACTCCTCCCAAACCTTGCCCAAGACCTGAAAAAGAGCCCTGCACCCTAAATCGTACTTTATCGCTCATGGTCCTGGGTTGGTGGCTTTGGGTCTAGGATGGTTTACCCTCAGGCTGCATGTGCCCATAGAGTATATACTTGGGCCTTAAAGGGGTTCCTGTATGGGTACTTTAGGGTATAAGTGTATACTATCTGGCTACATGGAGCCTTTGGGTTAGGTAATACCCCAGGTAAGACTGTGAGCAGATCCCGTCCTTGGTGTAGTGCTGCTGAAGGATGTGCTTGGCCACGTTGCTGTCTTGGGTTTCGTCACGGATGTCCTGATGCGAGGTTGCGAAGCCAGAAGCCCAACCGCACAAGTGCCGACACGAATGATGCAGCCTCCTCAAACACCCTAGATTTACTTGACTAGACCCAGACTTCTTGTTGAAATAGCCACGAAACGGGCTTCTGCAATTGGGCCTTGGCTTGAAGTCAAAGCTTTTAGGGTAGTAGGAGGTGTTAGGTTTAACCTTCTAGGCTTAAGGTATTCAGGGCCGTAGCAACAGGTGTCAGGTCGATTATTATAAGGCGTGATGGGTGTTAGGCCAAGTGCGTGTATTTTCCACATGTGTTTGCTTGTTGTGTCCATGCTTTTCAACCCTAAGCCTTAAGCCGTAAACCCAAATCCAGTTTGACAAAAAAATAGAAGACAAATGAAAAGCCTGAAAAAGAACAGTGACAGGCTTGCGCCGCACACAAACAGAAAACTGCCTAACCAAGAGGGTCTTGACGCTGACTCCCAAACCACCCACTGATCCCTGGTTCACCTCTGCCTCAACCCTGCGCCATAAACCTTCAACCCAAACCTCTTAACCCGAACCTCTCGAACCCCAATAGCGCAGGTGCTAAACCTCAAAACTGAAATCAATAAAACCCTTGCACAAACCAGTACATACTACAAAAATAAAGCCTGCGTGAATACACAAAATCAAAGGGGAAAAGGAGGGACTTACAAAGGACCCCTAGGTATATACCCTTAATATAGCTATTACATGCCCATTACATAGCCCATTATAGGGTAGGGGGGTCCCCATTAAGGGTCCCTCCTTTTCCCCTTTGCCAAAACTGAGAGAACGTCGAATCAAACAGAAAACCTTACGACCCCCAGGCCTTTTCCCTGAAACTCGAAAAGGCAGCCTAAACCCCAAATCTTACTTCGCAGCCTAAACCCCAAATCTTACCTCGCGTTTAGGGCTCTAGGGGTTTCGAGTTTAGAAACCCTAAGCCTTTAACCCTAAACCCTGAAACTGTGCCCCAGGGGCTTTGAGTTCAAGAGCCCTGCTGAAACTCTCAACCCGAAAATCGTAAACCCTAAATCCTAAACCCTAAACCCTAAATCCTACACCCTAAATCCTACACCCTAAACCCTAAATCCTAAACCCTAAACTCTAAATCCTACACCCTAAATCCTACACCCTAAACCCTAAATCCTAAACCCTAAACTCTAAATCCTACACCCTAAATCCTACACCCTAAACCCTAAATCCTAAACCCTACACCCGCCTGGAGAACAAAGAAAAGGTCGAACCGAGACATGATTGGAGGGCTCAGCTCACAGTTCTTGTGCAGCGGCAGAGCCGGCCTAGGCTTAGAGTTTAGGGGGGTTTAGGGGCTTAGGGGTTTTAGGGGTTTGGGGGGTTTAAGGGGTTTTAGGGGTTTGGGGGGTTTAAGGGGTTTTAGGGGTTAGGGGGTTTAGGGGTTGAGGGGTTTTAGGGGGTTTAGGGTTCAAGGGTTTAGGGCAGATATACTTGGAAGTTGTGATGAGCTCCATGTTCGGATGAACTCCGTTCTACTCCGGCGAAAGCAACGTATCTTCAGGCAATATTCCTCTCTTTGGAAAACTTGTTGCGGCAGCCTGTTCTCTCTTTCAGGAGACTTTCCTTTGGCTAGCAAAGAATAAAAAGTAGGGAATGGAAGACTGGGGTACAATTATAACGACTATTACTACCATTCCCCCATTCCCTACTAACCAAAGGCAAGGAGACGGGAATGCGCTAATGCATCTTGCTGCTTGCACACCGGCACAGAGGCAACAGTGACAGGCGACGGAATGGTTTCTGCATTGCGTTTGTTAAGTCTTGCCAAAACATCACTAGGGTTTAGGGTTTAGGGGTTTAGGGTTTCGGGTTCAGACGCCCTTTACATTAATCTTCGATACTGTCCGGACACCCGACAAGGAAGTGACTCATCTTGCCCAACTTCCTGCTGTTGTTCCAAACGTGTCTTCTGACGGACTTGCTACAACATTACTCGAAAAAGGCACTCTGCATGGTTGGAAAGGCTCAGGAGGACGGACTTTATGGGAGTGTGGGAAGAATGACTTTCGTTTGCACAGGCTCCCCCTCGGACTTGTAACATTTCCCAGAACCCTGTTTAGGGTTCAGGGTTTAGGGCTAAACAAAATACAGTGCTTGAGGATGAGGTTAAGGGTTTCTGAACAGTCTGATGCTCTTTACCCGGCTAAGGGTCTTGTTACAGTCCTTTTGCATTTTCGGCTGGGGCGCTTCAACCCTGAGCTTGAATCCCGGAACTCGAATGCAAAATCCCAAACCAGGTTTGGGGTGTAGCTTTCAGGGTTTGGGGAGTCCACTGCCCACTTAGAGGGTCGGGGGACTTAGTAACTGGTTATTTTAAGGACTTATAAGTACCATAACCCCAATTAGGGTCCCTTTTAAGGTACTTATAAGTCTACTTACTACCTACTTACTAAGTCCCCCGACCCTCCAAGTACAGTACACCCATACTCCGCTTGCCACACTGACATGCCCGGCATGTACTCCCCCTACATTGTTACATACGAGCTTACGGACAATCCGCGGTACTTGATAAGTGGGGAACCTTCGGATGAAGCAATTTCTGCAAATGCTGAAATGCATCATCTACGGGCCTTGATAAGGAAAGTAGGGTGTTGAGGGCATACTATACTATATGTGTGTGTGGACGTTAGGGGTGTGAAGCTGTTGAGTCTAATCGTCTAAGCTCTGCGTGTATCCAACTATCCAACATGAAGTTCAGTCTAATTTGAAGGCTTCGGGATGGAAACCCTAAAACCTACACATAGGCCTTAAGCGGGACGTTTGAGGGCCGCGAAGTCCGCAGGGTTTTCGGGTTCTACGAGATTTCCAAGGGCCGCGGGAGGCAAAAATCCAGAAGTCCTGCGTACCTACATATATACAACCTTGCGTGCATACGTACATACGTGCATACTTACATACTCAGAGACATACATATACATATATATACCATGTTATGGAAATTTTCGACTTACATTCAAACCTATATTAGGTAAGCAAGAATGTATGTATGCGCGTGCGACTGGTTGTTTCCGCTTGCCTATTGCTGGTTGCTTCTTGTCTTGCTATGTTTAGAAGCCGACAACAAGACTATGAAGCAGAAGCTGAAGCCGACCTACCCAAAGGCCCCAAAGTAGTTCCTTTTTGGGGCTCATATTTAGAATTTTATAAGGTAACCCCAAAAAGGAACTACTTTGGGGCCTTAGGGTATAGCCTCAATTGTAGTTCCTGGTTACCTTATATAGGGTTCTACGCATAGAAGTAGCTTAACCAAAAACTTGGGCGGCCGGATTACCTACGTTAAAAGGTAGGCTACTTTAAAGCGCTGGTTTTGGCCCTGGGGGGCCTGGATACGGCAAGGCTGAAAACCGGCATCTGGGAAGTTGTTTCGGCGGCTCAATTTCGATGATGCTTGTCGTTGGCTCTTTTTGATGCTTTTCACTGCCCGAAATGCAGCTGATTTCATAGCCGCTCGTGTCAAAAGTCGGGAAATTCCGAGGGCTTACATGGGTGTGTAGGGTATGCATGCAGGGTTGTTCAGCACCTTTGCTTGGAGGCATGCTTTTCGTATGGTTGCGGTCTCAAGATACATCATTCTCTTGACAGTTTTGGGCACTGCAAAATCTCTTTGGGCAAGCAGAAACACATCGTGGCACAAGCGAAAAAAAGATGCCTCATGCAGTGTAGGAGTGTTGCTTGTGTTCGGGTTTACGGAGGCTGAGAAAAACTTCGGAAAAACTTGTTTAAGTGTTGCAAAACACAGGAAAGGCAGCTAGTGCATTCTATGTTCAACTATCCATCTGCAACAGCACCTAATGCTTCGTTGCAGGTCTCGGGTGCCTAAACGATTGGCACTTTTTCTGGTTTGGCCCATTGTATATTCATCACTGTTGTCTCCTACTCAAGATTTCTGAGCTTACACAAGTTTGGGGCATGCTGCTGAGAATAAGTATTTCTTATCCAATCAGTAGTTAGAGTGCCTTTCCGAAGGCGACTCGAACGACGATAGGTGCGAAGCAGCACGAGTGCCAAATCTGCCAGTTTGAGGCGACCGGAGCAGTCTGCTGCTGAACGAAGGTGTCGTCGAAAGACCTGGCACAAAGCAAGGAGGCTTGACGGTCTACTTTCAGAAACTTCTTAAGGGTCAGCGAGGCAGACACAGCAGCAATCGAACTCTCATGGGTTGTGAGTCTTTTCTCATCGCTCGCGAAGCCATCGTTGTGCAAATCTCACGGTCGACCTACTTTCATTCAGCGAGCGGCCTTGGAGTGACCGGCTTCTCAGTCAGAGCCAGGAAGGTGGCAAGAGACAGCCTCTGTTTTGCCGGCACGAACGACCTCTCGAGCACCTGGAGCATGATCTTGTCGTACGGCATCACTTTGGCCGAAAGCTGAGTGGCCATGTCGCGAACAGACCTGGCAGTGGCCTCCTCCGTCTCCCGCACGAACGTCTGCGGGGAGACTTTCCAGAGCGACGTCTTCGGCGGGCAGAAAGTCTCGAAGAAGGTCACGGCCGCCGCCCAGACGTCTGCTGCGAACGTCACTCGCACCTCCAGGGGTCATGTGAGTAAAGGGCTGAAGGGGCCGGGGTTCTGCACTAGGCTTCGAACTCTTATTCAGAAACTAGGAACTAATCGAAATTTTGACGAGTATTGGGCGATTTCAGTGGCTTCTGGAGACTTCAGATTGTCTAGTTATCCCCACACCTGGCTGTCGGCTGCAAGGAGGCACTCCGGGCAGCGGAAAGCTTCGCTGTAGGCCCGACTGCCGATGACCGAACAGCCATCCTGCACAACCTTCTGGGCGAGTCCGAAGTCGGCGACGGCAGCTCGGACGTCGTTAAAGACCAGAATGTTGTCTGGCTTGATGTCGAGGTGCAAAAACGAACGGCCGTGCACGTACGAGAGGCCGAGCAGGAACTGCTGGAAGAACGGCAGAAGTGTCTTGCGGTTTGTCGGCCAGGAGACTCGGTCGTCTTTGAGCCTGCGAGTGGCGGCACGCAAGCTCTCCGTGGCTGCCTCCAGCAGCAAGGCCGGCCGACCAAGGGAGCTGGTGAGAACCGCGAACGCTCGCACGACGTTTGGGTGTTGGCCGACGGCTGTGAGAACGCCGAACTCGTCCGCAACCTCCTGTCCGGCCGCAGCGACCTGTCGCATGCCCTCTGGCCCTCGGCCTTTAGCCACTTTCAGCACGAGCGGCTGGTGTTGGAAGCTTGAGCGAAAGACCATGCCGTAGGACCCCTCGCCTGCCGGCTCCAGCGGCCCCAGTGGCAACCCGAGAGTCCAAGTCCAGACGTCCAGGAGCACGTCCTGTGTGTCACGCCACTTCTCGTCGTCCTCTTCTGCCCTCCGAACGTCCTTGCTTCCCTCGTTTTGTTTCACTGCAGCAGCCGGAGGTCCCTGCCCTTTCAGAAAAGCGGTGGCCTTGTTGCGGTTGTCCTCGTAATGCTGTCTGGCCTCTGCGAAAAACCTTTTCCGAATGTCCTTGCTTTTCTTGTGCTTCCTGAGCGGAGGCAAAGCACAAGGCGAGCCGAGCTTCGATTGGGATACACGTATTTATGTGTTGGGTCTTTGGTCTCAGTCAGGATAGGGGGTCGAGTTCTGCAAGCCTCAGACGAAAACTGAAAGGCTACTACTAGAATGAAAAAATGGAAGGTTCAGGTCTGTTTGGTTTCGAGCCAAAGTGTTTGAAACCTTAGAGAAACTGCACTATCTATACCATCACGCCTTCTGTATAGACTGTATAGACATAAAACAAGCAAAAACCTTGGAAAAAAGCTGAAACGCACCTGAAACGCACCTGAAAAACTCTGAAACGCACCACCCTTTCCTAATGGGTCTTATACTTAGGGTTTACCGACTCACAATGTCTTATACAGTATAGTAATATATACTAAACACGAGAGTCCAGGGCTCTTCAGCAGATCCCGCTTTGCTATGACTATGTGAAGGCAGAAGGACCCAGCTGTGTGTCATGCTAAACACCTACTCACTGCGACTTGGCAACAGTTGTAGCCGTAAAGCACTAAAACAAGCAAAACCCTTGGAGAAAAGCTGAAACGCACCTGAAACGCACCTGAAAAACACTGAAACGCACCACCCTTAAACAATGCTTTATTCTGAAGTCTTAAATACTTAGAAAGCATCCCACTCAGCTAGGGCACCACTTCAGACTCATGGAGGGCTTGTCTCGAACCATCCTCTTTCCGTGGATGCGGCGACGAGCGGCCTGAGCGACCGTCAGGCCTTCCCGAGCGACCCAGCCACAGAAGAGCGCATACGCACTCGGTGGCCTGCTGCCACCCGTCTCTGCCAGCTTCGGCCGGCCCATGACAGCAACTTAGCTTTAGAAGCCCTTCCAACCGAAAATTTGTGCTGCAGATGAAGTTCAGGCTTGCAGGCAGTCCGACGTCTACAAACTGCTAACTGGCAAACCCCACGCTTCTGCAACTGCAAGGCGAAGCACACAGGACGGTTCCCAGCCTCGGAGTCTGAGTCGCCCAAGAAGCATCCCCCGGCTCTTCTTCTGCAAACCGACCTGGGCCGAAACAAGGAAACGTCGGGTTTCAAGCTCTAGAAGGGCTAGGCAAAGGAAACTTCCACGCTGGTCTGTCTCAGCTCTGACGAAGCAGTCTTTTTGGCTTCTGCGGCTGCGAGGACTCCAGTGCCCGCTGCTCTTCAAAAAACCTACGAACGACCTTGCGACGAAGAGCCTCTTCCGACGACAAAGCAAAGGGCGACATGCCGTCGCTCAGGCCTCCAGCTTCTTCAGGATCTTGCCGGCTTCCTCGGGCATCTCTAGGCCTTCGAAGACCTCCGCCCACTTCCACCCTTGGCGGACGGCCTCAGCTCCAGCTTGCTTACTTCCGACGGCAGTCCAGGAGATGCTGCGAGACGAGTAAGCCCAGACAGTGGAGTAACTCAGCTTCCATCGCCCGTTCCGGTCGTCCCTGTAGACCCGAACGGCGACCGGCTGGCTCGCCTTCACCACTTCGTCCACGTTCTCGTCGACGTCGTCGTAGTGTCTTGCGATGGCGGCTGCCCTTTCCTTGGCAAACTTCTCGGCCTGCTTCTCCTTCTTTTTTCGAGCGGCCTGTCCTGCTTTGAAGGCAGGGCGGCTGGCAAAGCTCTTGCAGAACCAACGCTTTTACAGCGTCAGTTTTCGCGGGGGGGGGGGGGGGGGGGGGGGGATCCCTGGACCCAGGCCTGGCCCTTCTAGCCTTACTACTGGGCCTGGACCCCAGGTCCCCAGAAACCTGCGGTTTACCGGCGCCTAAAAAAACCAGCGGTTTAAAATAGGTCATTCCGCGGGCCAGAAAACCAGCAGTTTAACAGCGTCAAAAAAAACTGGCCAAAACTGGTCCATTTTTTTTCCATTTTTGGGCGTTTTTTTTATAGTTTTGCGGACTGTTGTTTTGGTAGGTTTAGAGCGACTTCGTACGACCTCTTTTAGGTGCATGTCGGTAGCCATGTTGTTTGTGTGCCGTGTCTGGCGACAGCAACCAATGTTTGGTCGCATCTGTAGATCCGAAAGGAGCACCAAAGCAAAGGCCCTAAACCAAATATCGAACAATCGGCACACACCAAGCTCAGATCCGACAGAAGCAACAAAGCAAAGGCCCTAAACCAAATAAAGAACAATCCGTGCAGAAGACCATGGCGACAGGCCTTGCTCCCGCTGCTGCGGTCTCCGAACGACCACAGGACGACCAGCCCCAGCCGATCGCCCCGAGACTGTGGGACACGTCCCTCAACCAGTCCTGGGTGGCAAGCCTTTCAGGCTGCTTCGTGCCTCCCGTTTCTCTGTTTGCCGCACGACCCCGCCCTCTGCCTCCGCCGGCCTTGAAGAAGCTCGTGAGACGGCCCTGCCACAAGTCCACCCACTCCTCCTTGGTGACGACCGTCCCCTTCTGAACCTGTGCAAAGGAGGCAAAGCAAAACCCTAAAGACTGTGCCTTCGGAGGCTCTGCAGGGCTTCAGGAGTGCTTGGTCTGTTGGTTCTCTAAACCCACCCGGCAAAGCCCAAAGCCAGAAGCGGGTTGCCTAAGGGGCTGCGAGCTTTCTGGGGTGTTTCGATTGTTCTTTATTTGGTTTAGGGCCTTTGCTTTGTTGCTTCTGTCGGATCTGAGCTTGGTGTGTGCCGATTGTTCGATATTTGGTTTAGGGCCTTTGCTTTGGTGCTCCTTTCGGATCTACAGATGCGACCAAACATTGGTTGCTGTCGCCAGACACGGCACACAAACAACATGGCTACCGACATGCACCTAAAAGAGGTCGTACGAAGTCGCTCTAAACCTACCAAAACAACAGTCCGCAAAACTATAAAAAAAACGCCCAAAAATTGAAAAAAATTGGACCAGTTTTGGCCAGTTTTTTTTGACGCTGTTAAACTGCTGGTTTTCTGGCCCGCGGAATGACCCACTTTAAACCGCTGGTTTTTTTAGGCGCCGGTAAACCGCAGGTTTCTGGGGACCTGGGGTCCAGGCCCAGTAGTAAGGCTAGAAGGGCCAGGCCTGGGTCCAGGGATAGGCCCCCCCCCCCCCCCGCGAAAACTGACGCTGTAAAAGCGTTGGTTTTTTTAGACGCCGTAAAACCGCAGGTTTTTGGTTTGCGCAATTGACGCCGTTAAACCGTTGGTTTTTTTAGGCGCCGTTAAACCGCAGGTTTTCTGCTATCAGAAAGGGAACCAAAATTCAAGCAGTTTAGAGCCCCTCTGCAAACATACCTCTCTAGTAAAAGGTTTCAAGCCGCCCTCCCTCACGGCCTGCGGCGGGCAGACGAACGACAAGTTCTGCCCGGGGTCACACACGAAGACGTTGAGCCAATCTTCTGTTCCGACGTGCACCGCATCGGCCACCACACTCAGCACGGTCGTCTGAGCAAAAGAGGCCCTGCCAGCTGCCACGTAAGAGAGACGCTCGGCCTCCAGAAACTTGCCTGGTCTCTCTTTGTTTCGTCGAACCTCCTTGCCGCCAGCCGCCGCAGCCTTGCCACTGAAGTGGCCCTGTGCTGCCAAGGCTGCCGCCACCGAAGGTCCTGCCGACCGCCCAGCTTCGAGCACGGCCTCTTGGCATCCGTGCGACACCTTCCGGTAGCCCCGGGCCGTCCTGCCAGGGACAATACAAAAAACAAGCAAAAACCTTGGAAAAAAGCTGAAACGCACCTGAAACGCACCTGAAAAACTCTGAAACGCACCACCCTCTCCTAATGGGTCTCAACTTAGAAAACGAACTACTATATGGATTATGGATCGTATAATATATAGGAAGCAGTCCTCAGCTGCTCGAGAGACTCCACTTTGCTGGCCGTCCAGATGTCCTGGCCGCGAGAGTCGTCGATGGCCTTCGCCAGCGACTGCAGCAGACGGCTGAAGAGCTTCTCCGCGAGCCGTCTGCGATCCGCCGAGAGCGAACGACGAGAGACGTCCCCCTGCAGGGTGGCCATGGCCGCCACGACCGACACCGTCTTCTTCTTGTTGAAGATCTTGGCGGCCAGCTTGCCTTCGGCGGCCGTCAGAACATCCACGGCCAGCTCGCCCCGCACGACCTGAAACACGTCGCCCTGGACGTTCTGCCAAAACGTGTCCGAAAGACCTTGGAGAAAGGCCCGGCAGCGACCTTTCAGTTCCGCAGAGTCCAGCATCCATCGGGAGCCGGCCCGAGGCCCCGAGACCATGAGCTTTGACATCCAGACCAACATCGCGAACGACGACAAAGCAAAGTCGCCCCTCAACCGGGGAGCCTTTGCCTCGTCGACGGAGTCTCCAGGAACGTCCACCGCCTCCAGCTCCTCGTCGTCGTCCTTGACCTCCATCTCAACGTCCTCGTCATCAACCCTGCCTCCGGACTTTCTTTTCGCTCCAGACAGCCGTGACATGATGCTCGACACCGTCAAGTGCTGCTCTGCGATCGGCACTTTGGCCTGTCGCCTCCGAGTGTCCTCCGCCTCATCGTGCTTCTTCTCCTCCTCCTCCTCCTCGTCCTCCTCCTTGACGATCCCGCCATCGAACGACCCCTTCTTCTCGCCCTCCTCCTCCTCCGACGACGATGAAAGACCATCGGCCAACAGGCTGGCCGTTCGGCCAAGCAGAGTGGCTCGCGATCGCCCCCCGAAGTTGGGGATCTGATTTCCACCAAGGAAATCGACCAGCCACCGAAACAACCAGAAGAAAAAACCCGGTGTCGACAGCCCGTCTTCGGCTTGCACAGGCTCGGCAAACTCGTAGACCTCGCCTTTGAAGTTGCCTTTCGCCCCGCACGGCAAAACCACCGCACGCACGACCCGCCCTCGAACGACGTCTGCCTCTGCTCGAACGACCTTGTCTTCACCCTCTGACTCTGACTTCACTTCAACGACCTCGTCCTCGCCCTCTGCTTTAACACCCTTTTGTGCAACCACGGACGCCATCACAACAGTGTGATCTAGCGGAAAATTGAATGGACTTCTGGGATGCTCTTACAATACAACTTTTAAAAACGACTAACTTGACTACTTAGAGACAAAGCAACCCGGACTCATGATGATGCCCATGTGTGTTCATCTGCTGCTCAGCCTTTCAAGCTTAAAAACCTGCAGTAGCCGTAGGAACACACTGTGGCACAGACTGAAAGCTCACCTCCTCGCAAGGCAGACAGTGCACGCCGAGGACCACGCACTCGTCTCCCGAGCGACCTGGCAGCAAGTTGCACGAGGGGCCCCAAAACCAAGCAAAAACCTCGGAAAAAAGCTGAAACGCACCTGAAACGCACCTGAAAAACACTGAAACGCACCACTCTGAAAACCATGCCTTTATGACGCCCTCAAAGTCAAGGATTGGCTGTATACCAAGAAACCAGCAGAAACCCTTGCAAAACCCTAGCAAAACCATACAAAACACCGGCGATACAGCTGAAATGTGTTCAAATGGGCATACAGCACTCTAAAGGGTAGCTTTTTCCGCCCCATAGCAGCCACAAACAGCTTTTCACAAAGATTGCGGCTGCGACCCCAGCCAAAACTGCCGTTGTGCGAGTGACGACAACGGCCGAACCCCGTGAGACGCACAAGGAAAGCTCACTTCTTCTTGCCATTCCACTTGGCCTCTGGGTCGATCGGCCTTAGCAGCTGGAAGAGACTGCGAACGGCGAACGACACGGCCGGGTTTGCCTTTGATTGCACGGAGCACGATGGCAAAGTTGGATCTGTCAACTCCCACGTATCCTCACCCGTCAACGGTGGCAGAGTGACCACCTCGTCCGTCAAAGGGCACTTGATCGACAATGGCGGGGTGAAGGTGTAGCACTCCGTTTCCTTGACCTCGGTGGCGATTCTCGTGGACCCGAGCTGCTTGAAACGGGCCTCGGCCATCTCCGTCAACACATCGAACGGCCGACAGTTGGGCGGGAGGCTGGTGTCCGGATCGACAAAGAATTGCACACAAAAGAACGCCGTGAGAGTGTCCTCATCGGTGCCATCTTCTGGGATCTTCACGCCGATGACCTCAAGCATGTGAGCTTTGGCTTCGTCCGGCAAACAACCAAAGCTTTTCGCTTTGCCTGTCCACCGTGGTGCCATGCTCGAAGACGACCGGCCTCCGTCGGCCTCCGTCCCACCGTTGCGAATCAGTGCCTGGAGAGCTCCGTCTCGCATCAAATCCGCGAGAGGCCGCACCCAACCTGGGTTGTCGTCCAGCTGCTGGTCCACGTAGGCCCTCGCTCGCTCGGCCGAGGACTTTTGGAAGCTGGCGAGAGACTTCGCGAAGACCTTCTCGCTTTTTTTGGCGAGCTTCTCTTCCTTCGCCCGACGTCGAGCGGCCTGCTTGTCGGCCTGCTTCTTTGCTACGGCCGCCTTGCGACTCGCCGCTGCCGAGCCCGATTTCGCCATGGGTCGTGAGGCCTACGAGAGACCACGAAGGACCACGAACGACGACGAAGACGAAAAGCAAAGCAAGTCCGAAGGACCACGAACGACCGACGGACCAAGCAGCACGGATGATGACGGGGGCTTTCCTACTAACTGATGTGCCCTATCTCAACCCTGGAACCAGAAGCACACACGCACAGATCCAATGCATTTCGAACGTCCCAAAAAACACTCAAGGCATGTCGCTAAAGGGCTTGGGGTTTGGGCTCCCAGTCTGTGGTCTGTTTGGGGGCTCTAAGATTTAGCATTAAGCTCTAAGGTTTAGCTTGTGTGGTTTAGGATGTGTTTGGGGTCTTCCGAACGTCCTCGCTTCCCGTAGACTGTGTTACTAGCACCAATCTAAACCCTCCAAGCTAGTGCAAAGTAATCCCGAACGCCGAAAACCCGCCGAACGACCTGCGAGATGCTCACGCCCGCTCCTGCCGGGGAAAAGGCGGCTTGGTTTGGGCCTTGTTTTCAGTTCGAACGACGTTGGGCCTGGTTTGTACAATGATGGCTTTGGTTACTCAAAGTTCTGTCCTACCGAAATTAGATATGCTGTAAAACTAGCCACGGGTGCTTGTGTTTTGGGTTTATAGGTCTGGCCGAAGCTTTGTTTTTTGTTCACATACAGGAGGTAGAATGCTTCTTTGTAGCTTACAACCAGAGATATATAGCTGTTTCTAAAGTCGAATCTAGGGGCTTGTTACTGGGGCTTGTTGTTTGGGAAAATTACAGGCTCGGGGCTCACTCACTTATCATGTGTCCCACACGAACGGCCAAACCTGATCAAAGAACACCCCGATCCCGAATACGAACTCCAAAGTGAGCGACAAACCAACCCGCAAAACCCACGAATTCCATACTACCCGAAGTTTCTAATTAAAGTCGGCCGGCCTGCTTTGATTGTCGACACGAACACCGCCACGGCCTCCCGAACGTCCAGGACCTGCCACGAAGTCAGAAGAAGCAGCACATGTTGATGCTGCATGGCAAAAGACAGCTTCCAGTGCACGCAAACACGTTCTCCTTTTTCCCCCCTGCCCCTGTCGGCGGGCTGGCTCTACTCGCCCGTCCCGCAAAAAAGGCTGGCCGCGAGATCCCGGGACGAACGAACGACATCAGGATCGCAGCTTGCTGGGCTCCAATGGCCCAGTCCGAACCTTAGTCGGATGCACGTTCAATGAAGTTCAACTCGCTGCAAGCATAACTGACTGTTCAAGTTAAGCCTAGGCACGGCCGTCACGAACGGCCTAGTAGCGACGACGCTGGCGATCCTCGGCAGCTGCAATGTAACACTGTTATTCAATGCAAGCCATGCAAAACGAACGGCCAAAACAAGTGACAAAGCACATGAATCAATCATTGCTGGACGAGCGACCCGCTCGTCCGAAAAGCCGTAGCGAGGGGCCGGACGTCCCGGGTGGCCCGGATCGGAGATCTCGTCGTAGTCCCGCCGCTCAAAGCGATAGCCCGGGCGACGATCGCGATCACGATCGTCGTAGAAGTTCGGGCGACGATCGCGGTTGTAATAGTCCCTGTCCTCCGAACGACGATCGCCGTAGCGAGGACCAGGACCAGGGCCACGGCGGTCACGATCGTCGCCTCAGACCCGGTTCGATTCAACTCTACGACCAAGTCCCAAGTCAAAACCGCAGCTTCACTGGTTAACCTCGTGCATGCAAGCCACCACGGTCGTCCGAACGGCGAGGGGGATCGTAGTCACCCCAGTCCGAACGATTGCCCGAAGGACGATGATCGCGAGGCGGGTCGTCCGAACGGCGAGGACCATCGCCACTGCTTCCTCAGAACACAGGCCAACCGGACTTGCCCTATCAGCTGAGTCTAAGCACAACTTCACTTTAGTTATTGTGGTCCAAGATGCCAGGCAGCCCCGGGATCTCCGGCCGCAAGCGATCCATTTCCTTCCGAATGGCCCGTGTAATTGCGGCCGACGGATTGTCGTACTTCCGAAGGTCCTCCTGATTCTAGCCTCAGCTACAAAATTTCGCGAAACCGAACGACCATCGAACGACCCAACTAAAGCAGCCAAGTCTCGCTGGAAGATCTGGAAAAGCTCACGCACGAACTGCGCCCCCTCCACTCCACGGCCGGCCATGTTGGAGATAGACTCAGGATTCAAAGTGGATGTTTTCAAATGCAAGTCTGAACTCACTCCTGTCGGCATGCTTACTAAATGCTATCCGAAAGGCCCGCATACACTGGTCGTCCAACCGAAGGTCGTCGAGCTCCAGGAGCACGGCGGGCGCCACTTGCCATATCTCATAGCGAACCTCGCGAGGCCATGAAGCAACAACCGAATCGCAAAGATCACAACACTATCCATCCGAGAGGCGGCATCTCGAATCGGATGGCCAAGGGATGGCATGGAGGCCCCCATATCCGCCTTGTCGAACGTCCCTTGGTATTGAACCCCACCGGGAGGCGGGGCCCCCGGGGGACCTGGCGGAGTCTGGGGACCTTTGACCGGCCGGTTGGACGACACCAAGTTTTGCAGCTCCTCCATGGCCACGTCCGGCAATTGGGCGATCGCCCACCACTCCCGATGGGCATCTCCGAACGTCGGGAGCCAAATCGGGATGCGACACAAAGCACTCAGAGCGACCCCGATGGACGCCGAGCGGTTTTTGCCATGGGAGCCTTGGTTGCACTGGAGTCATGCTGGATAAATCATGGCTTCAATCATATTTTGGCTTCACGGAATGTCCCTAGATGCATCCAGGCTACAAATGATCTGCAAAACCGAACGACCCTCGAGCGGCACGAGGGCCTGGAGCAGGTTGTAGCAAACAAGGAAGGCCGGGATGAACTCTTGCTGCTCGAACGCCGCTCGCCAGGCGGCATACACGCAGAGCGGGTTACCTCAATTTCAAAAACCCTCGAACGACCAAACCTCACAAGCCGCCTTAATCAATTAATTAAACCAAGTTGCCAGCAACTCGAGCGGCCTCCTTATCGTTAGGCCACATGCCCCGAACGTCGATGGAGGTCTGGGTCCCCATCAACTCATACCACCTCTTCTTCAAGAACGCCGGCATTACCGAGTGGCCTTTCTGGCCTTAGATCGCAAACTGATTGGACAGCCTTGAAGTGACACCTGAAGCCACACAGTCACACATCCCTGGCATCATAATTTAAGGCAAGCTACGAACGACCCCCGTACGACTGGACGTGGCATATGTCTCCTCTGCCCCCCAGGCAACGATCAACGGGCCCTGCCAGAACGACCCCTCGTCGATGTTGCCCTCGAGCTGCTCATAGTCCAGGTCCTCATTCGCACGACGAGGTCCATTGCGGCCGCCGAGAGACATCGTGACGACACTACCAAAAATCGAACGGCCTAAATAAAGACCGAACGACCAACACAACCCGAAGGGCCTAAAGACCGAACGACCAAGAAACCCCGAGCGACCAAAAAGAAAGCTGTGAAATCTGGGAAAGTGAGAATGGTATTTAGAAGTAAGATCTGTGACATGATCGGGACATCAATGCACTTTGGGGCCACTGAATGCTGCCGAAAAAATCAATCCATGCAAGCTCAGCTGCAACTGCACAAACTCAGGTGACATGCACTGGCAAGCAACACTCCTGCACGCACAAACCCAAACCCCAACACTTGCCAGGGCCACCTCCGAACGTCCACGTCGAGGATGAAAACGATGTGCTCGATGGCCAACGAAAAGCGAACGACGAAAGGCCTCTGAAGTTGATAACCTTTTCATATACTATTTCAGAAATCTAGCTTCGCACCCCAATACCGAAACAGCTAATTTCTGCCCTCAAATGATCCCCCCAAAATTAACTAAGTTTTCCGACCACAATTCATACCACAAAAAACACCTAAAACTCAAAGCCCCGGCAGTTAAACTCCCAAAACCATAGTCCCTAACCCACCCAAAACACTATACTTTTCGCTACTTGTCCCGCCCCGGCCCTGACTGACCCAAAACCAACCACTTAAAGTAGTGTACGTTTTAAAGTAGGTAATTGGGCCATCTGAAAAACGACTAACAATGAAGACTCGACGTAGACCCTAACACCAGCACCTCAAACTTAATAACCTGTCAGTTTAAAACTTCCCCTTAGAGCACCCATAGAACTATAAGTATGATGCAGGCTTAAACCCCTAAACCTAAACCATATAAGCCTAAACCCCTAAACCTAAACACTAGGCAAGCCAGGGCGCTGATAGTAGGTGGTCTTTGGCAGGACGGAGGCCAAAATGGAAGCCCTGGCCTGGGATGGAAGAGCACAAAACCTTCCAAAATCCAATATTATTCTAATTGGAGGGTCGGGGGACTTAGTAAGTAGCTAGTAAGTAGACTTACAAGTACCCTAGAAGGGACCCGAATTGGGGTTATGGTACTTATAAGCCCCTAAAACAACCAGCTACTAAGTCCCCCGCCCCCGACCCTCCAAGTAATGTTTGTGTACCTAGACCCCGAAAAGTAGGTAAAATATTGGCCCCAAACCTATAAAAGGCTATTATTCTACATAGTTTTGGGGTCCAGGTAATTATACAGGAGGGTTTTGGGCTTTTAGGGCAGAGGGGTTTTAGGGTTTAGCGTGGAATAGAGTAATATTAATTGATAGTCTAGTTTTATTCCCGGACGCCCCAAGCGCCCCTTAACAGAGCCCTGATGGCCCTTAGAAGTGGATATGCTTGCACTTAAGAAACAATCCGACAAGTACGATCCACGAGTGTAAAGGTGCGACAACTTAAACCTCGAATCACAGGAGGCTGATGATACTCAACCCTAAACCCTAAACTCTAAGCCCCAAACCCCCTAAAACCCTAAAGCCCTCAAAGCCCGTAAACCCTAAACCCGATAAACCCTAAACCCCATAGACCTTAAACCGCTGATACTCTCAACAATTTGGGGTGAAGGACTCAGACTCAGGGCAGAGTCTCCGGTACCCCTGGAACCAAATTCTTGGCCAATCCAGTGAAGATCACAGTCACCCGAATCCCAAACTCTGTAGGGTTTAGGTTTTAGGGTAAAACAAAAATTAAGTAAACATAACACACCCGAAACCCAGACGGGTTAGGGTTTAGGTGTTAGGGTTTCATGAACCATAACAAATCCTGCACCCTAACCCCTGTAAACCAGAAAAACCATAAAATACCCTATACCGATGCAGCCATGTGTCATTCAGCGTCGCTTTGATGCCGGCCTTGCACACTTCAGCGGCTTCCCTACAATCCTTTAGGGGTTCCCTTAAAGGTTTTCTAGGGATCTTTTTTTCAGCACCTTTTTCCGCCTGCACGAAAGCTAGCACAAGGTTTCCGGAACCAGGTTTTCTAGGGATCTAGGATAACCATAACTATCACACATATTAGAGAGCTTCTCACCCCACTTGAAACTACCCACGGACCTGCAATGCAAGCAGCAACAACATCCTACTACTCCACCTCACTACCGGTATTGTCAGATGACAGTGGCAGAGTCCGTCGTCATGGCAGCAGCAGATTTCTATAGTTGCTACGCAGTAGTATGTCGACGTACATGCAGCAGCAGAAGCAGGAGGTAAAGTAGTAGTTGTAGTAGTAGCAGTAGCAGTAGCAGCAGCAGCAGCAGCAGCAGCAGCAGTAGTAGTAGTAGTAGTAGTAGTAGCAGTAGTGATAGTAGTCGTAGTAGTAGCAGGAGCAGTCGTAGTGGTAGCAGTAGTGGTAGTAGTAGTAGTAGTAGTAGTAGTAGTAGTAGTGATAGTAGTCGTAGTAGTAGCAAGGGATAGGCGTCGCATCGGGAGTACTCGATCGGGCCTTGGAGAGCGAAATTGTCTGCTGCTCCATAGCCTCATGAATTGCCGTCATGTCCTGCGAAGCCAGGGGACTTGGAGGGTCGGGGGACTTAGTAACATTATGGGTTCCTTAAGGGCTCCTTTAAAGGGATCTATAGGGATTCTATAAGGGTATAGGGTTTAGGGTTTAGGGGGACTTAGTAACTGGTTATTTTGGGGACTTACAAGTACCATAACCCTAATTAGGGTCCCTTTTAGGGTACTTATAAGTCTACTTACTACCTACTTACTATAAGTCCCCTAAAGACCCTCCAAGGAGAAGACTGGGGTTTGGCTTTGAACCCGAAACCGCGCGACAAGAAGGAGCGGGTTTTGCTCTACCCTGAACCATCTCAAAGCCCTAAGCCCTAGACCCGAAGACATACACGAAACAAAGTCTTGAACCATCTATATATATATATATACACACACACCTACATACATACAGTCACACATACATGAGCTGTAGTCAGAGTAGACATAAAAACCGCTTTGGTTGAAGTTCGAGAGCACTGGACACCCAAAGACATACGCGAAGCAAATTCCCCAACCATCTAGACACACACACACACACCCACCCCTATATCTATCCACACATATGACATGAGTTTTTGCAGATTAGACGTAGAAGGGCGTGGGTTGAAGTTCGAGAGCACTGGACTTTGCCTTGAGGAACCCGGCCACAAGCTGGAGACGGCAGGTTGCACAAAGAAGCATACAGTTACGTAGGATTTAGGGTTCAAGGTGTAGAATAAGGTATAGAGGTGAAGATTTAGGCTTCAGGGTATAGGGAGGATCTAGGGTTGAGGGTATAGAGTTTAATGGTGTATGGTGTGAGTTCAGGGTTTACAGAAGCCATCTGCCACCAATTGTGAGTAGAGGGTTTGCTCGCTGTAGTGCTTGTCGTCTGATCCAGATGCTGCTGATGCGTTTGGTGTTTGGCCTTTTCCTTCCATAGTCTTTGGTGGTAGCGGAGTAGCTGTCGAAGTTGTTGCTGCGGTTAACTTTCTTGCTGGGATTGAAACCCTTGCAGTTACGTCGTCGGCGTTGCTACTGTTACAGTTACTCTTACTGTTGCGTTTACTTCGTTGGTACGGGTATACCTCCTCGTCGAACCACTGCTGTGCTTCAAATCGCGACGAGTGGTCCTCTACAAACCCTGAACGACATCTCAGAACCCTGTTAAAATCGCTTAACACCCCATAAATCCCGCAAAACCATCTACAACTGTGAAAGCCCAGGAAGACAGGTAGAACCCTACGGAACCATAACCTTCAAAGGCCTCTTCAAACCCTGAACCTTAAACCTTTAGAAGGCCTTTTGCTGCATCCTGACCTGAACCCTAAATCCTAAACCTTGAGAAGGCCGCTTGAACCGCTGTAGCGATGTTGGGAGGCCTTGGCATCCATGCAGTGGAACTCATCGATGCAGCAAATGCCGCTGTCCTCAGCAGGGGATCCCTATTGTTCACGATTTAAGGGTGCTTTTGCTGTCTGAAGCGCCTCTTTTCCGGCTCGCAGGTATGTTACGGTTTAGGGCTTTAGGGTTCAGGGTTCAGAGGCTTCGGGCTTAGGGTTAACATACTAGAACACATGTTCCAGCAGTTCTTCTTAATGTCGAGCGTGTGGTACTACGTCCCAACCACCAAACCCTGAATCCCACAAACATCAACCATCACGCTTAACCAAAATGCTAAGCCCATGACCCCGCACCTTCAGCCTTAAAACCTTAACCCATGGCCCGACACCCTAAACCAGAAAGCCCAAAGCCCCAAACGGGTCTCGCTGTCTACACCAGAAACTGCCTGGAATCTGGGAACCTTTTCGGCTCTTTCTTCCCCTGCCGCTCGTAACACCATAGAGTCGAACCGGGTAACCCGAAACTTTATTTTCAAGGCCGCCATGATGAGAACCGGGATTGGAGGTATTTTGCGTCGCGAGGCTGCGAGTTCGACTCGAACGCGCTTAAGTTTGGGGGCATGTTATGTAGTACTACTATATGGGGACTATAAGAGCGTTTGTCAAAACTTCTGGTTCATGGCTAGACCATGGATGATTTGGGGGGGTCCTCTCACTTTACGAGGCTTCCGTCGCATGTTTCTGTGAGGTATCGCTTTGCTCGTGTGAAAGTAAGAAGAATCAGACTCACTGATCCTACTCGTAGCTTGCCCTGTGGGGCAGTGGCTCATAAAACGATCTAGTAGGCATCGATTAGGGTATCGATTGGGTATCGATTAGGGTATCGATTGCCGAGCCATATATCACACGGAAAATCTAGGCACAAATACCGCGGATCTTCATTATTCGTATCGCTTTTTTTTTTTTTGGGGGGGGGGGTCCTATCGCTTTCCAAGGAAATTGGCAAAATCCGACATTCCACGGTCACCCTACTCTTAACTACAATTGTTTTGACGTATGCTCAGGATACGAATCGTAATTACTCCGACATCCACATCGAAGCCCTACTAGTAGCTCCCAAACGTCTGAGATGGGGAAAGCAAGGAAGGCACATATACGGCACCTTGCTTCGCGAATTCTAGTACGCGACATGATGCTCTTACGAATCGCCGAATGAATGCCCACGTTCTACTTGTATACAGGTTTGGACAGCGTAATAACATGATGTCTGAACGTCAACACGCCTTAACCCTCCCTAAAGCCTACCTTAACCCGGAATAACCTACCCTTTTAAGGCCTTATATAAAGAAATCATAATAAAGAGCCCTAGAAAGGCCGTAGCCAAAACCCTTGGAGCCAGGATCTCCTGCAACCAGCGGGGAAAAACACACAACTCAGCAGCAAACCCCATAATGTAGTTGCCCTACTTATAACCCACTTAGGACCGTGCAGGAATCAGGGTGGAGGGATTAGGGCTTCATGGGTTTAGGGTTTAGGGTGTAAAGGGTTTAGCGCTTAGAGGCTTTACAGTAAACCCCATAAAGTTGGAAACCTGATTAAGGCCAAATAGTGCTGGGATTCCCTATACATTACTCTTAAGGGTTGAGGCTATTGGGTTTCCAACTGTTGGGCTTCTACTCTAGCACCAAACACCCTGGAATCCGATGCCTTGAAGTCCGAAACCCTGCGCCCCCAAACCCCCAAGCGCTTAATATAGGGGCCTTAATAATTAGAATAGGGTTTTGGGTCATATTATACTATAACTATCACAAGGAATCCCCCAATATAGGTGCGTAATTATTCAAGCCCCTACTATATAGAACCCTACTATACATCCCTTATAAGCCCCTTAAGGATCCCTTTAAAGGAAAACCTGAACCCTACACCCACTGGGCCCCTGGCAGCCAGCATCAACGCTCCAGGTTGGATCAGCCGCTCATTGTCGAGATCCGCCTCCTGTGACAGAGCTTCGGCTTCGAGGCTTCCAAAATAAAACAAACTAAAAAGGGATTAGGGCTTAACCCTGAATAACCTACCTTTTTAGGGTTCCTTATTATGATTTCTTTATATAAGACCTTCAAGATGTAGGTTCTTCGGAGTTAAGGTAAGGTTTAGGGGCACCCTCATTCAAGAATGTAAGCGAAACGAAAAGGAGATCCGTAGAATTGATTTAAAGGTATAATCTCGAATTGAGTGTTTGGGAGTCACTGGTTTGTAGGGCCACGGGTTCGGTTTTTCATAGTTTAGTTTGCCTTTAGCGGAAATCTCCTGAAGAATCCCTAAACCCACCCGACCACGCTCAAGGAGCTGCGTTGGCATGTTGAGGGTGGAGGGCGAAGGCAGAACATACCACGGCATGTTGTAGCTTAGCGTTTATAAAGGATATAAGAGGGGCTATGGGGGGTTTTTAGTGTCTACCACAGGAGCTTTCTTGGGTTCTCACCACAGCGTCGCTGTGTGGAAGCTGTCTTGTCACGTTGATACTGATAATCTGATGGCGATTCTCACCCTCGAGGCGCTGTCTTGGCATGGGAAGGACCCTTACAGGGGACCCCTACCCTATAATGGGCTATATAATGGGTATATATAATAGCTATATGAAGGGTATATACCTAGGGTTGATTGTGAAAGAATGTCTGGCGGTTTGGGGAACGCCGGAATAACCGGACGGCTTGGGGATCTCGGAGCCACTAGAGCCCTAGCAAGAGCTCAAAATCCTACAACCCGCAGACGCAAGAGCTCCCTGAAACCCGTAGACCGAAATAATACAATCCGGAACTAGAGCATTCTACCAAAGACCCAACCCCCGTTGCCTTTCCCTAAACCCTGAACCTCCAAACCCCAAACCGGCCCTGAACCGAACCCTCACCGAACCGGATAAACTTACGGCGGAGCCTTCACCACAGAGGCCGTCAGACCTGCAACAGGCTGGTCTTTGGTTTGTTTTTTGTTGGTACCTCTAGTGACTCTAGTGGTTCGTTTCATAGGGTTCCCTCAGAAGGGTTCCTTTCAGTCAGACATGTCTTCTTGGCCAAGGGCTCGATTTAGGGTTTAGAGATAGGCTTGAGGTCTCGGATTTCTGCTTCAGGTGCAGGGTTCTGGCTTGGCGAACACATACATTTTCATTTGGGTAGTTGTCAAAATGATGGTCCCTTCTAGGGTACCCTAAGTATTAGGTGCCGTATTATAATAGGGACCCAAACAGGGACCATAATTTTGACAACCGCCCATATGGAGTCGGCAGTCACGTGTTGGTCTGAAGCGCCTGCTCAAACTGCTCCATGTGCAAATGCATACTTACAGACGTGCATGTTAGAAAACAAAAGGAACGTATGCGAGACTTGCGCACGCATGCTTGCATACATGTTCATAGTCGACGCCGGCCAAGAATTGTTCGGTATTTGGGGTCAACTATACAGGTACATGAACATGCGGCTGCAAACTCGGAATCGTTTAAAGCAGTTGTCGCATGTCGTTGTGTCGTACGTGCAGTTACGTCCATTTCACTCTTCGCGTGTGCGAGTGAGAGAGAGAAAACGAGAGAGAGAGAGAGAGAGCCAGAGACAGAGAGAGAAAGAGACAAAGAGAGAGACAAGGAGAAAGAGAGCGAGAGGGGGATGGAGAGAGAGTGAGAGAGCTTCGAGGACTACACAGTCTGAGGTCTTAAGTCAGGGGCTGGGATTTTTGCAAAGATTCAGATATCTTCGTCATGCAAAACACGAATCTTTTATTTAGCCCATTTGTAGCCGCTCGCAGCAGGCCGGGGGCAGGACTAATTGTATGTATATATATATATATATATATATATATGCCCGGACCTTCCAAAATCCCTTAATTAAGCAATATACCTTAAATCATACTAGGGATCCTACTATAATTTAAGGTATATTCCTTAATTACGGGATTTTGGAAGGTCTGGGCAGACTTGATGCAGCGGCCTCCACCTGAATGAAGCAACAAATGATTCAATTCTTCTCAACTTGCGCCCTGTCGAAGGTATCACTAAGCGGTTTGGAGTGTGCGTGCGTGTGTATATGTATATGTATATGTATATGTATATGTATATGTATATGTGTATATATATATGTATATATATATACATATATATATATATTTATTTATTTATTTTTACATACGTACATACAGATGCACACATACATTTATATGTCCAAGTGTATGTATGTTTGTACCTAAATGTATGTATGTATATATATACATATATACACACACATGTATATGCTAAGTTTGGTTTGTACGAAGGTTCTACACATATGCAAGTGCTTGTTCCTAATTGAACCGCTTGACGCTTGAAATACTCGAAGGGTGCCTGCGGCAGTGGACGACTTCCCAGCCGCAAAGACGGCACGCCTGAGCTCCATGACCACATGAGTCATTAGGGTTTAGGGTTAGGGTTACCTAAGACCGAAATTAATCCATAGCTGCTTCGAGCAAACTCTCTCTCTGCGCTAAGTTCCGAAACGTGTTTAAACCAACTTAACCTTTGAGATGTGTGGGGTGTTTGGTGCTACCCCAAAGTCATATTCCACAATGCTCGGGATCCAGATCTTAACCTGCGGGCGACACTTTTGACGAAAGGACACAAGGTGGCACAAGAGCAGAGCATCACATGCTTGAGCGTCTGCACGCGATGCTGTCGGAAAGAGACGGTGGTGTCGTTGCAGAAAACATGCCTAATACATGGTCAATGCATCGAAACGAAAGCTCATCATCAACAGCACAGTAGTTACTAGTGACAACGAAGTCATTGATATCCATGCGAACACGGCAACGAAAGCCGCTTCAGAAGTCATCTTGGCAACGCGGGAACCGGGCGCGAGACTCACCCCAGACGCGAACGGTTCAATATGGTCCAACTAACAATAAAGAATGTATTTTCTAAAACGTATATAATGTGAAATTATATTTTCCCCCACTGTACCGTCTCGGGTGTAGAGTTTAGGGCTATAAGAACCCCTTCGGGAAAACCGCCAAATCGACCTTGCCGCGACCACACCAACAGAACTCCGCACATGCATACACAACTGGAGCCGAGAACGACAGTGAGCGTTGCAAAACTTGCATGTAATCGCAGCAAAACTCGGAACACCAAACCCACGAACCCTCAACCGCAAAAACCTCCTATCTGCGGTCCAGGAAACGGCAAGAACTTCGAGACCCAGCGAAGCATCTCGCTCTTGCCCGTAGCAGGATCCCCTAGCCTTGCTAGTAGGTTCATGGGAAATCATACATGGTGCTACTTGTAAGTTCATGGCTAGTTTTCAGTGGGGTTAGGTCCAGTATGGATAGTAGTTGTAGATACCCGACTTCTAACCCCGTTTATAACTCCCCATGAACATCCGCTGTTCCGTCGTTTCGGGGCTTGTGCGGGGTTTGGGGGCTGCGGATGTTTTTGGTGGTCTCGGGGCTGGGAGTTCTGTTTTCCTCGGGAAATGACTACTTTGTGGGGTTCCTTGTTGTAGTTGTACTAGAATATACCCCCAAACCCTATCCTAATTATTAAGGCCTTATGCTAAACCCCCATTATACCCCTTATAGTAGCCCTTATAGACCCATTTAACGATCCTTCAACGGAACCGACTATTCTAATTCTTAAGGCCCTCATAGTATGGGCTTGGGGGGGTCGACTTCTGAGGGTTTAGGGTTTAGGGGTTGGGGGTTTAGGGGTTTAGGGTTTACCAAGAACCCCCAAAGGCCCTTTAATAGAGTCCTTATGGCCCTTAATAGTGGGAATTATTTGGGGTATATTAGAGGGTAGTTGGGGGGTCTAGGTAGGGATGCTTTATTGGGGGTTGGCATGGCGCAGGAACGCTCATGTCTAACTCTGCATAGAACAGGCGCTTACCACGGATTTTGCCGCCAAGCGTCCTTTAGAGAGCCCAATGCTTGATAGTTCGCCATATCGGCAGTTTCCGTATTTCATAGGAGTAACAGTAAATGCCGTTCACAATTCACGGAGTATTCCTCCATAAAAGAGTGTACCGCTGCAGCGACGGGTGGTATAGAATGCGAAAACCCAGCGCCCCTGAGACCAACCGGTGTAGGTTTTCTTAGTAGGATTCCCTTGCGCATCGTCTTAGAAAGCTAGTCGGGCTGCGAAAAATGAACCACAAACTTTACAGAGTTGTGGCATGGCTGAAAATTCAGGGCTTCGGACTCTGGGATGAACGGTGTCAGGCTTTGGTGTTCGGGCAGTATAGGCTTCTTGGATTTAGGCGAGACCCTGCTCTATGCTCAAAACTGAGTCTGAAGGATTATTGATTGAGGGCTGAAAAAAAGCTCTCGAGTTCAGGACTCGCCTCCTGTTCCTCACGGCCTGAAGCGAAAATCGATGCATTTTTCGGGTGCTAATGTAGGAACCTGATTAAGAACCTATGGCATTTATTAGGGCTCCTTTTATGAATCTGACTATTTTGGTGTTATAGGCCCAGGGTTTCTTAATCAGGTTCCTACATTACGGGCTACGACTCTCCAGGCCAGCAGCAGGCAAATGTTGAGGTCACCTCTGATCTTGATGCCGTCTGACGTGCTCTTCTTGTCGCTGCCTGTAGTGAGAAATCCTAAGGCTCCATGTACCCCTATAGTATATACTTGGGCCTTAAAGGGGTTTCGGTACTTTAGGGTATAATAAGTATATGGCTACATGGAGCCTTTGGGAAAGCAGCTTCACGCCGACGTGTCAGGTCTCTCGCATGCCAGAGTTGGGATCTCAAGGGTCGAGCTTGATTTCAGCTATGGCTCCTTAGGCTGATTGGGTTTAGGCTTTACGGTTTGGGGGGGGTCAAGGGGTTTAGGGTTTGACATTTTGGCGGTTGGGGGCTAAAGGGCTTAGCGTTTTAGGATTTAAGGTGTTCGAAACATGTTAGCATAAGAATAGGATGTGAATTGAAATGTGAGCTTCAGAAATTGGAACCTGTCGGCTGTGCATTTATGTACCTGCAGCAGCTGGCCAATGATCGAATTCGCGTTGGGCTGTGCGGAGAGTGCTGCCTAAGACCATCTCGCGTTGGCAGTTGACAAGTCAAGATTTACGGTCCTGCATCCTGTGACGATGGATTCTTGGACTCTGGGTATACACCCTCCACCCGAACCTCTTCGCCAAAAAACCCAATGGGCACCGCTTCAAGGTTCAGGGTTACGGCGCCGTATGGCGCAAACATGACTTGAGTAGTTGCGAAGCTCTGCGTGCAATTCAATACTGCTCGGTGCTGGCTTTTTTCGGTTTCGGAGCTACTATACTGATTGGAGTAAAACTTCTACTGGTTGGGCTTTGAAGTATGGATAGAGAAAAGTATGAGGCTTTCATGTCATAATGGTTCCTTTTGGGGAAGAGGTCCCAACAACAAGCAGTAAGGTGTTCGAGAGCCAGACAATGAAGCGGAGCAGCAGGAAGGGGGCGTAATGCTTGTGAAAGGGCTATGGGGTAAGTATAAGAATAAAGCGGAACCCTAAGGGGTATTGGGTGCCCTGCTAAGCCTTTGAAGCCCAGACCCATGACATAGGGTCTTCACGCACAGAATCAGGTTTTCGGGTATAGATTCGGTATATTGTACATCGAGAGTTGTAGTTATAAGGGGATACTACTATCAGTATGGTAGGTCTGAAAAGCAAAGTCCAAACGAGTGCAAGTCTTAGCCCCGTGCCGACGAGCATGAGCAAAATGCCCTGGCAGCAGCAAGTTCAGGGTTCCTAGAAGTGTTACTGTGACGGTCTATAAGGGCTACTATAAGGGTCGCTGTGAAGGCTTCTAGACGGGTTACCATAAGGGATACTACAAGGGTTTAGGAAGTCTAGGCTATCCAAGGGTAAAAGGAGGGACCCTTAATAGGGACCCCTAGGTATATACCCTTAATATAGCTATTATATACACATTGTTATAGCCCATTATAGCGTAGGGTCCCCATTAAGGGTCCCTCCTTTTCCCCTTTGAGGCTAAGCAAGGTTTAGGGTTGAGGAGTGGCAGGGGGATGTATGGCATGTATTCGTTTCGAGCTTCCACAAAATCTGGGGAGTGGGATGTTGGTGCCTTCTGAGCGGTGGTGAGCCTAGGCCACGACTTAGGAAAGAAAGCCAACGGACACGCTAAATCCTAGAGCCTCAAACCGCCCAAAACCTCAAAGCCTAAAGATCTCAAACCCGCCAACAAAACAAAGTCGCGCAAAACTAACTTGACAAAAGTGAACCTAGCAAATAGCAGTAAGCGAACAAGGTGTAGCGATTGAAGATATTAGGCACAAAAGCCTTACACATTATGGTCTTTGGGCCCAAAAAGCCTTAATAGATGAGTCCTTAGAGCCCTGGATAGCCCTGGGAAGGACGAGATCTCCGGCCTTTTTGACGTCGAGGTTCCCGGTGATCGTCGGTGCAACGCAGCGAGCAAGGACGTCCTTGGATCGAGTTTCGGGTATATATAAAAACATATATATATATATATATATATATATATTATATTATATTATATTATATTATATTATATTATATTATATTATATTATATTTTATTATATTATACTATATTATATTATATTATATTATATTATATTATATTATACTATATTATATTATATATATATATATATATATATATATATTATATTACAATGTATACCTATATATATATATATATATGTAGATATGTAGGGTTTAGGGTTTCGGGTTTCGGAGTCTAGGGTGGGTTGCAGGGCTCAAGGTTTATGTCACTCGGAATTTCTCTTGCTGTACGTATTTCGAAAGCTACGGCTACGCCTAAGCCCGAATAGATGCCCGGACCGGTACCACCAGACGGCAAACGATGGAGTAACTGCTTGAATTGCCAAACTGGTTGGCTGTTTCTACCCTAACCCCTCAATCAAATCCTAACCCCCTAAACCCCAAACCGTGTTCTTGGCGGGTCCGTGGATCGTAGGAAATGAAGTAGCAATTGCTTGGCTTTTCTCTCTCGCAATCGACTTTTTACCGAGGTCCGTCGCTTAGATAGTCGCCACTAAACCAGACGGCTGTGTGATCAACTTCTTCGAGATGTTATAATGTGTATATATATATATTTATATATATATATATATTTATATATATATATGTAGATATACACAGTTCATGTCTCGTGCATTGGTTCGTGGCTTGCTGAGCTTGTGGTTGAGAAGCCAGCGAGTTCCACTGATGTGGCGGAGTCTTAGCAAAGATCACTACACATGCGGATTGCTGTAGACGAGACATCCCACACGGGCACCGTCGTCCAATGAACCTCGAAACACGAAACCGGTTACCCAGACCTTCCAACATCCCTTAATTAGGGAATATACCTTAAATTATAGTAGGATCCCGAGTATGATTTAAGATATATTCCTTAATTAAGGGATTTTGGAATGTCTGGGTAACTCGCAGCCAGGCATCGAGGCAGTCACGCTTGCCCGCATTCTCATGAACGGAGATCTGAAGAATTCTGTCCTGCTCACGGAGTTGCCACGAATGGCTGCAAGCAAAGGTCGATGCCCAAAACAGAACGGACATAATGTGTATGTGTATATATATATATATATATGTGTGTGAAGGTTCACACTACTGACAAATATGAATGTACAGTACATAAGCAGGTATGAAAACAAATAACACAGAAACACGCAAATACGTGACACAGAGCAATATATGTATTGTGACAAATCTAGAGGTAGACATATTAGGCCAAAGCCTAGCCCCAAAAGATCACAATTCGTTCAGGCTGGCTTAGGAAGAGGGCCCCGGAAAATGCACATCAGCAAAAATTAGGTTCGGGATATCCCATCCTCATAATGAAGCCCAGTAAGGTAGGGATATCCCTATAAAATGTTCATGTGTATATCCTTTTTTTGGCCCCTCAGGAAATCCGCCTAAGTCTGAAGTCTGAAGAACGGCAGTCTCGCAAGAACCTGCCTGCACCTTCAGGGGACGGGGAATTAGGGCTTCCTTTTTAGGGTTAGGGTTTAGGGTTCAGAGGTTTAGGGTTTAGGGGTTACGGGTTTAGGGTTTAGGGGTTTGGGGTTTAGGGTGCTTTAAGAGCTCTTCTAAGGGTTCCTTCAAGGGTTCTATAGCGACTTAGGACTTATATAGGGTTTACTTGGAGGTTCACCGGTAGTTGTAAGTGGGGTTCTAAGTAGGTAACTTTTACGATTACCCAGAGGCCCCAAAGTAGTTCCTTTTTGGGATTACCTTAATATGTTCTATATATGAACCCCAAAAAAGGAACTACTGTGGGGCCTATGGGTAACCCATATTAGTGCAAATATATCCCAATTTGTACCTACCCATGAACCTCCAAGTAGTCTCCATTGTAGTTCCTTGTTTTGGTTGAACCAGCTTCGGATGTAGGACCCCTCACCTTAGCCAAGAAAGGAACCACAATGGAAACTAGATGCAGTCGCAGAACCCGAATCCGCCAAATCTCAGGGTGTACTTGGAAGGGCAGGGGACTTAGTAAGTAGGTTATAAGTAGAGTTATAAGCACCCTAAATGGAGTTACCCCAATTATAACCCTACTTATAACCTACTTACTAAGTCCCCTGCCCTTCCAAGTACAGACCTAGGCAGTTTATCGACCTAAGGCCCCTAAGCCTGAAACCCTGAACCTCTACTCCCACGAAACCCAGACCTTCCAAAATCCCCTAATTAAGGAATATACCTTAAATTATAGTAGGATCCCTAATATGACTTAAGGTATATTCCTTAATTAAGGGATTTTGGAAGGTCTGGGTCCCACGAAAAGCCCTGAAGCCGAAATCCTGAACTGAGGGCTCCCCCCGAGGCTAGGATACCCAGTAACCTAAGAATAAAAAGGCCTCTCTTTTTGGTATTGGGTAACTTTATAAGGAACCTGGGACTACAAAAAGGGAATATGGGTACTACTGGGCATCCTAGGAGGGGGCATGGAAAGTCCAGCCCAGCAGCTTCCATGCAAGAACTCCTGGCAGCCTTCTGCGGTCGCACTGTTACTCAGTCTTGTAGTAGCGCAGCCATTTGCTGTCACCCCATATGTGCTCGATGCGGGCGAAGATCTTTTCGCATGCCACTCTGAAATGTTTTGGTCTGCGCGGGCCGCGCGGGTACCGGCAGGTTGCCAGCTGCACATGAAAGAATGCCCTCTGTCTTGGCATCAGAAGAAGTCTCGGCACAAGGTTAAGAAGCGCATAGGGGAAGCTTGAAAAGCTGTCTCGTATGCCAAGCCATTTTAGTGCTTAGGACAACTATAGGCTTTTACTTCCAGTTTAAACTGGGACTTTGAGCTTTTATGGTTTGGGCAAGCACCAGGTGTTTAGGAATCCTACATCGTGCAGGCAACACTCGGCCAACATGTATTCCGAACTGGTTTGAAAGCCGTGAACAACGTAGTATGCATAGACTAGAAAAGTATCCCAGAAGTGCCACCCACCCACATCATCCCGAAACCTAACACCTTCATAGGACCCATTGGCCTCATCCGAATCTTCAGACCCCATACCCAAAGACTCACTGGCCCAAAACTCAAGGAAACAAAAGTTGAAGCTTTCAGAGTCGACTACCGTATAAGAACCCCGAAAGTTGAAAAGTTGAGTTTGCAGCCAATAAGAAGAGCCAAATACCCAGAATCAAGCCCAAATCTAAATGAAACAGGCTCTGACAACCCAGAAGTCTTCGTCACAGCTTCCTAGACCCCGAAAGGCAGGTAAAATAATGGCCCAAAACCCAGAAAAGGCTTACTCTACATAGTTTTGGGGTCCAGGTTAAGGTAAACAGTCCATATATCCCTAAACCATAAACCCCTAAGCCTTGAACCCCTAAACCTCAACCCTAAACCCTAGGATCACTATCACTTCCTTATCTGGCCTTGGGCTCTCGTGGCATATAGGGGCCTTGATTTTGGGGGCCCAGTATACTACAATTATACTAAGGAACCTCCAGAATAGTACAGGTAATTGTCAAGGCCTCTAAAGTTAAAGTGAGTCATTAAGGTCTCCTTCAGTTCTTTCTGCAGCTCCAGCTTCTCCTGAGCGTCACAGGGCCGGTCCGACTTGTCGGTTGGCGGGTTCGAATTCTTATTGGGACGTTGTAGGGTTGCGGTTGTTGGTTTAGGGTTTGGGGATTTGCGTGGGTTCCCAGAGACTCCAAGATCCCTCAATTAAGGAATATATACCTTGAATCATACTATGATTTAAGGTATATTCCTTAATTAAGGGATATTGGAGTCTCTGGGTTGTTGAGGGTTTAAGGTTTTCGGGCTTCAGAAGTTCAGCTTCACAGGCTCAGTGCAGTCTGATTGAGGACTTTAGGGCGGGTACGAGGTTTCAGCTTGCGCGCCCCAAATTTGACAAAATGATTGAAGCAAATCAGAAGGAGTTTTATCATGATGAGACTGCAGAATACTTCCGAAGATCACTGAAGTCAGGGGCTGTAGAGGTTTACTGCCCATGATGGACCGACCTTCTGACTTTCTGGGCTGACTTTGCATGGTGTCACGAAACCTGAGTTGGCTTAGGGTTGGTTAAGCGTTTAGGGTTTACACTCAGGGAGAGGTTGCAGTGAGGCTGCTGTGCTTAGATTGGGGCTCCGTCTGGGCTTCCAGGCTTTCCAAGACGAAGTCACATTCGTTCTGCTTGTCTGGGTGTACGAGTTTAGGGTTTAGAGTTTTAGGGTTTGGGGTTTAAGTTACTTTCTTTCTGCTTTTTGGGTCTACGGGTTCGGTTAAGGCTCAAACACAGTGAAAGCGCCTAAACCCTGAACCCTCTAAACCACTCTGTGAGAGCTTGAAGGCGTAGCGCTTCCTGTTTGGCAGGGTCGGTGGCCAGGGAATCTAATCTGGTCTTGAGCTCCGAGAGCCAGGTCTGGAACAGTATGGTGCGGAGTGGAAGCTTGATGGAATCGGGGGGATTCTGCCTTCATGATCTGCCACTGTTCGCCCACCATCGCCTGGGCTAAGATGGTGCTCAGAGGTGGAGCGGTGCCTTCGAACATCACCCACGAGCTGCTCTGGGCCAGGCCGTTCAGGTAGTCCTCGTGACGAAGAAGAACCCAGACCTTCCAAAATCCCTTAATTAGGGAATATACCTTAAATTATAATAGGATCCCTCGTATGATTTAAGATATATTCCTTAATTAAGGGATTTTGGAAGGTCTGGGAAGCTGGGCAACTTTGTTCACCAGACCTTCGGAAGCCGAGCTGTTGGAGTGTCCGTTGCCTGGGCGTGTAACTTGGCTTGGTGGCTGCTGTGGCTGGTACTTGGAGGGTCGGGGGACTTAGTAAGTAGGTAGTAAGTAGGTAGTAAGTAGGTAGTAAGTAGACTTATACGTACCCTAAAAGGGACCCTAATTGGGGTTATGGTACTTATATGTCCCTAAAATAACCAGTTACTAAGTCCCCTAAAGACCCTCCAAGTAAGGTCGGCGTTGGCCCCTCGAGACGGAGGCTTCAACCCAAATGCCTCAACTCAGTAATGACTAAAACCCCTTACAGAACCCTATCGAAACCGATAGAAAGCTTAGAACATCCCGATCTGTATGGGAGTTTAAGAAAACAGAGGAAACTCATGAAGAACCCAAAACAGAGGATCCGTATTCCAGAACCCCAAACACCATGTGATCCGAAGCCCTGTAGAACCTAACACCTACACTTATAGATCCCTAAATACTAAATAAGCTCAAACTCTAAAACTAACCCTTGTAGAGCCCTCTGCCAACCCGTGCATGAACCCCTCTATGGTAGAAGAGACCAAGACCAGTCAAAACAAGGTCTAAACCACCAGAAAACCCTAACCTAAACCTAAACCCTAGCCTAAGCCCTATGAACCCTAAACCCAAAACCCAAACCGTAACCCCTAAGCCCTAAACCCTAACCCCTAAACCCCAAGAACATTACCTCCAAACCCAAAACCCAAACCCCAAAACCCTGAAAGCCCAAAGAAACAAAACAAGGAAAGCACATAAGCAAGAAGAAGGTCGGGATATCCCATATGAGCCCTCCTATATAAAGCCCAAGAAGGTAGGGATCCATAAAATGCTTATGCCTTTGGGCTACTGTTGTAAGGGGCTGTACCCTATGATGATTACGGTGTCATAACCTGCCCGCTTATAGGAACCCAAAAGAAGGCTGCACCCTTGCAACATGGACTCCAAACAGGATCCTAACTAGGATACCCAGTAACCTAAGAATGAAAAGGCCTCTCTTTTTGGTATTGGGTAACTTTAGAAGGAACCTAGGACTACAAAAAGGGAATAAGCGTACTACTGAGCATCCTAGAGACTATGAAGCATAAGCTGAAGCCGACCTATACCCAAAGGCCCCAAAGTAGTTCCTTTTTGGGGTTCATATTTAGAATTTTATAAGGTAACCCCAAAAAGGAACTACTTTGGGGCCTTAGGGTATAGCCTCAATTGGGTATCCCAGTTAATGTCCCTAAAAAGAAGCAAAACAAGGAAAGTCCCGGGGCTCCTCGGAGCGGATGTTCACGGCCTTCTCTTTGGCACCGCGGCCCTTCCACTCA
>CAJNDT010004524.1:424505-624936 GCA_905221615.1 Symbiodinium sp. CCMP2592
GGTGAATGCGGCTTGGGAACGACAATGAGGGAGCCGGTTACTTTCAGCTTGTCGCCGGCCTGGCTGGCCACACTCAGGTTGAGGGTTCAGGACTTTCGGGGTTTAGGGCCTTAGACTGTTAGGACTTGAGGCTATGGGTTTTGTGGAATTTGGCAGCGTAGGGCTGGAGGCTGCTAATATAGGGGCCTTGATAATTAGAATGGGGTTTTGGGGCCCATTATACTATGATCATAATAAGGAACCCCCAAAATAGTATAGGTAATTATTTAGGCCCCTATAGTAAGATCTTTGGTCCGTGGAGTTGAATGAAATTCGTCAGATTTCGTCAGGAAAACTATCCGCAGCCTTGGAACCGTAAGGTCAAACCCTACGAGACCGAACAAATCCTCAATTTTGGTGGGTGGGCTCCTGTCCGGGGCCTACAAAACGTTCTACAGGGGTTCCATGGAGGTTTAGAATTCCAGGAAGATAATAGATAATAGACAAGTTTTCGCTACCAGTCTCGTCAGGGCGGCCGTAGTTTACGGCCTCGGGTTCAAAGTTCGAGGTAAGGGTCTGCAGAGTTTGGGATGGCCTTTGCTGAGACTGCATCCTTGCCATTACAATCCGGTTACTACTACAACTATCATCTGCTATTACGACTACTATGTTCTAATAATACTGTACAGGGGCCTTAACAATTTGAATAATTAGGGTTTGGGCGCCCATTATACGATAAACATAATACGGAACCCCGAAGATAGTGTAGGTAATTTTTAAGTCCCTATGTTACACAACTTCGAGGAAGCTTCAACCGGAAACACGGCGCCTTGCACATCTCTGTGCATTCGTCCCGAACAATCACGTCCATGGTCAGGGGCATCGAGCCTTTGACATTACTAATATTACTGTCGCTTCAGGGGCTGAGTACCATAGCCCCAAAAAGGTTAACCGTCTCAATCATGATAGGAATATATAAACCTCAGAAGCTTAAAGGTTACCTACTCAGCTACCAAGATCACGACCCTGGCGATCTACATTGGCTACGGATACGGTAATCATTACGAATCTCCTGTTTTGCGAGGCAGGGGCTCTCTTGGTGAGGAAGTTTTACTCTCGATTCTGCCATTACACACACCAGGACCCCCCCCCCCCATGGCTGTTTCATAGAGCCCTCAGGGTCAAGAATAGTGGCTATTTGGGGCTCTCTAGAGAATAGTTGAGGGGGTCTAGGCATGCGCATGCGTGCCTTCCAGTATGCCTTTCAATGCTGCTGCTAACCTGCTTGTTAAGCACTAGTACAACCAGCTGTGGCACTGCTATCACCTCCTGTCTTGTCGTCCTTGCGACTGCTACTATCGGTGTAGTATGAACGCATATGGGAGTTTACGAAACTTGAGGTACCTTATTTTGGGATCCTCATGATAAGGATACGATTATTTGGGGTACTATATATCAGGATCCCCTATTCTCGGAAACTCACTCCCATATTCACCTTCCGGACCAGCGGGGGCCTTGAGCCTGCCAGATAGTTTAGACGCTTTCTAGTCTACTCTCCTGCGCAGTCGTGACCGCAAAGCGCAATGATGACAAAGTCGCGATCAAAGAGTCCAAAGTACCTACATGGGAGAATGTAGGGTTTCTAGAAAAGGAATTACTATTATGATTTGGGGAAGTATCCCCCATAACAGTACCTAGGACCCTTTGGGATTGTAAGACAAGGGGTACAAAACGTTAATGTAGAAGCCGAAAAGTTGGAAACCCAATAGCCTCAGTCCTGAAGAGTAATGCATGGGGAATCCCAGCACTATTTGGCCTTAATCCGGTTTCCAACTTCAAGGGGTTTACTGTAAAGCCTTTAATCGCTGAACCCTTTTAAGACCTAAACCCCAAACCCATGAAGCCATAATCCCTTCACCCGAATTCCTGCACGAAGAGACCCTAAACCCTTCAAGCCCTAAAAACTTTTACTCTAAGTTGCGGAAACTGCAAAAACATGCGGTGTGCCTGCCGGGATCTCGTTCTCGTTCTCCTGTACGGGCACACTTGCAGTATAATAATGGGCTCCAAAAGCCTATTCTAGTTACTAAGGCCCCTCTAGTAGGAAGCTTCTACGGACACCGTTGGGCATCACTCCCAAAGTGAAAGGATTCATGTGGGTGGTTGTCAAAATTAGGGTCCCTTCTCGGGTCCTTATTATAATACGGCACCTATTATTTAGGGCACCCAGAAAGGTGCCATAATTTTGACAACCACTCACATGCATGCAGCAAGATGTCTGGTTTATCACAGTTGCTGGGCCCTTCCCTGCGCTGCAACGAATACTAATCATTACGGAAAGTGCCGACGAATGTGCGCAGCATGTGCAAGTGCCCCATACCGGTGAAAGTGAAAAGATATCTTGACGCGCAACAAACAGCACTTGACCCATCCGAAAACGCACTTCTCAAGCTTTGGAAACTCTTGTCCCCCCCTTGGTTTGTCGACGCTGAGAAATTAGGTCGACACAGCCTGAATTCGCTCCTTTCGGTCAAGACTACATTGGATGCCCTCGACCACGACAGTTGCAAGCTTCATGAAGCCTCTCATTCCATAGTTTTCTAGTGTAAAAATCTTGTAAGCCCTAGGCCCAGACCCTAACCCAGACCTTCCAAAATCCCTTAATTAAGGAATATACCTTAAATCATACTAGGGATCCTACTATAATTTAAGGTATATTCCCTAATTAAGGGATTTTGGAAGGTCTGGGAATATTCAACTCCAAGTCAACCATCGCTCTCCTGTAGCCGAATGCGCTGCCACTCCCCCCATCGCGTCGAGCGGGAGTAGGGCAGGAGCTTCCAATTCCTTGGGGGGTCGCCGCAGAAAAACCACCCTAAACCATAAACCCCCCAAACCCAAACTCCCCTTCACCCCGAAACCGACCTCAAGTAGGGTCTAGGTTAGAAGGGGGCCCCCACCCTGTAATAGTTACCATAAGGATTATATAGGATTATATTAGGGCCCTATTATATTCCTATTATACCACTACGGTTGATGATATAAATCCTGCATGACCTTAAGGGCCCTAAACTATGGGAATTATGGTATATTCCTTATTATGGGTAATGCAGGATTTATATCATCAACCGTATTACAGGGTGGGGGCAGCTTCTGAGGTCTACGGTTTAGGATTCTGCTTGCACTTGCATTTGTACGCCGGTCCGCTGGTTGCGAAACCCCGCACCCCCGATAAGGAACAAACGGATCCTATTATTCAGGCTTTTCAAAGAGTTAGGGTTTAGGGTTTATAGGGTTTAGGCGGTTTAGGGTTTAGGGTTTAACTTGGTGTATCAGTCCGGGTTTTACATTAGGAATGAGGATGTTGCGAACAACGAAAGTTTTGTAATAGACAGGAGGCATGCTGCAACTTCACCATGCGCCATGGCTTGCCTACTGCGACACTGCGACACCTACCATCGCACACCGTGCGCATGCTTCTATGTATATATATATATATATATACACACACATAGAGAGAGAGGGAGAGAGAGTTATACTGTTGATGATTAAACCGGTACATACGTGTACACACATATCCGTACATGCTCCCTAAGCCTCAATCCCAATTCCTGCCCTAAACCCTGCAAGGCCTATTTGGGAGTTTCCGAAAAATAGGGGAGCCTAATATAGGACACTGAATAGTAGGATCCTGATTATAAGGCCGCCAAAAAAAGGTACCTGTATTTTCGGAAACTCCTATTTGCTCCAAGCTGCGTTTGATTCCCGCAGTGCTTTGAAGGACAAAGCGCTGGCATCGTGACCTTGAACTCCTGCAAAGCAACATTTTTAAAAGGGTCTAAAGTACCCACATGGGAGAATGTAGGGTTTCTAGAATAGGAATTACCATTATGCTTTGGGGACGTATCCCCCATAACAGTACCTAGGACCCTTTGGGCATGGATAGCTCTCTAAATTAAGACTCCTTCAAGGGATCTGGAACGGTTCTATACAGGCTTTTAGGACTACTTGAAAGGTCGTGAGCTTGGGTCTCGAAATTAGGGTCCCTCTAATTGCAGTTGTTTATGTAAGGGTGCCGTACTATATTTGCGGACCTAACAATGGACGCTAATTTCGAGAACTACCCACGTAAAAGGAATCAGAAACCGCTAAGCCTAAGCCCGAAAGGGAACAAGCATCAGTCGCTAGTTGTCAAGGTATGTTGGCTACCAAGCCTGCCAATCAATCCTGAAGCGCTAATCCGCGTGATTGAAAGCTTCACAAATCTTGCTGCTTGTGCCAGTTCCTCGAAACCCTGAAAGCCCTACTACTTACAATACCGTCAGCACACCTCAACCCCTCAACCCTAAAATATCTATATTATGAATACTATTCAACTATTACTGAGTGGGGGAATCCCCTAAACCCTAATCCCTAAACCCTAAACCCTAATCCCTAAACCCTAAACCCTAATCCCTAAACCCTAATCCCTAAACCCTAAACCCTAATCCCTAAACCCTAATCCCCAAACCCTAATCCCGAAACCCTAAACCCTAATCCCCCAAGGCACCGCTTCCCCTCCCCCCTCCCCCCCCCGCCTGCTTGATTCCACTGACCTGACCGAGAGGAAGAGGAACTCACGAGGGGTTTAGATGCAGGGGTTTTGGGCTTCCGGGTTTAAGCGTTGAGCTCTTGGGGGTGGGGTTTAGAGTTGGCGGTTGGGGCTTCGAACTACCAAGAACCATGGGAATCAAGCAACAAAAAACATGAGCTGAAACTGAGTGCGAGAGAGGGTCTAGGGCCTAGGGGCGCAGGCTAGATGCTGCAGAGTTCTTGTCTTATGTTTGGAAGCTATAAACCCTAAACCCGTAACCCTAAAGCGTGACTTTCAGCGTTGGCCATCAGGGCTTACACTACCCACAGGCCCCATAGTAGTTCCTTTTTGGGGATTACCATATAGATTTCTGTATATGAACCCCACAAAGGAACTACTACGGGTTTATGGGTAATGCCAGCAAGCTTTACAAATCACACAGACCTGTATATCTTAAGCCAGAATGCGCAGCACTAATCTGCTACGGATTAAGGTAGCAGGTAGGTCAAGCTAATGCTAGAGAGCTCAGGCTACTCAGAACTTCATGTCACACTTCAGCTTCCTATACCACCCTTGGGACCATAATCAAAATACTCTTTCCGATATTCTCTGTGGTTTGATATGAGCAAATAAAAAAGATAATTCTTAAGGAGACTGCACTTTCATCCTAAATCCTAAACCCTAAACCCCCTAAAACCCCTAAAACCCCAGAACCCTAAACACTAAACCCTAAACCCCTAAACCCTAAAACCCCTGAAACCCCTAAACCCTAAACCCCGGGTATCAACGGGCTTGAAGCCCCAGCTCCAAAGCCTCAAACCTCACAGCTAATATAGGATGTCTAATGGGGTTCCTTTAGGGGTTCCTTTAAAGGGGACTGTAGGGGCTACCATAAGGGGTACTATAAGGGTGCTATAATATAGAGGCCTTAATATTTAGAATAGGGTTTTGGGGCCCATTGTACTATAACCATAATAAGGAATCCCCAGAACAGTTTTGTAATTGCTATTACTGAGGCCTCAATATTAATGTAGGGTGCCTAGGGTCCAAGTTTGGGGTTTACAAAGGGCTCGCGGAGTGTGAAGAACAGAACTTACTTGGAGGGTCGGGGGACTTAGTAAGTAGGTAGTAAGTAGACGTATAAGTACCCTAAAAGGGACCCTAACTGGGATTGTGGTACTTATAAGGCCCGAAAAAACCAGATACTAAGTCCCGCGACCCTCCAAGCATGGAGAGAGTGATTTCCATTCACCTGGTGTCCAAGTAGGAGATTTCATAATTTGATACCAAGAGTCTGGAGAAAAAATGCAGAAATATTCGAAGCAAAATGCTTAGGGCCAGGTAGGGTTTAGGGATGATCCGGGACCCATGCTCCCCTTCTGCAGTTTCTAGGTTGGCCCTTTATCGCCTCTGAAACATATTCGCAAAGAGGGTCATGTTAAACCCAATAAGGGAAAATACCAAATGTCCCAAAGGCCTCGCCAGGTTTAGCTCCCCAAAACACCCAAAAAAGTCCCCCTCTCCGAAGCGTTGAGATGCGAAAGACCCAATTGATCCCAGGCCTCGAAAACCAAACCAACAGCTCGCAAACCCTAAACCCTCAACCCCTATAAACCCTAAACCCTAACTCTAAACCCCTAAACCTTCAACTCGAAATCCCCGCCTCTCGCTTGCAATCGCCGCACTGCCAAGAAGCGACCAGCAACTCTGGCTTGATATCCTAGGCTTCAGGAGTTTGGAATGGACGTTAGGCTTTAAGGTCTAGTGTAGTTTGGGGTTTAAGGGTCGAGGCTTCAAGCCCTAAGGGTCCTATTAGGGGGAGTAGTCGGGCCCTCCCGGGAACAGTTTAGAATGGTGGTTAAGCTTTACGAAAACCACCCCAAACTTAAAATAATGGCCCCGCACCTACAAAATGCCATTATTGTACATACCGCTGATGATATAAATCCTGCACTCCCTTCAGGACCCTAAACTCTGGAAAAAATGGTATATTCCTTATTATGGGTCATGCAGGATTTATAGCATCAACCGTATCTTGGAGTTCAGGTAAGGCTTACTTGGAAGGTCGGGGGACTTAGTAACTGGTAATTTTAGGGACCTATAAGTACCATAAACCCAATTAGGGTCCATGTTAGTATACTAATAAGTCGACCTACTACCTACTTACTAAGTCCCCCCGAGTAGGGCCAGGGCCATACTAAATGCCCTGAAGCCCTTTTAACACACGGTTTCTGCTCGCATCTTCCAGGGTTGAGGATACTTTAGGGGCCTTAATAATACTAATACTAATATTTATCTTAATACTAATATTGATTCAAATATTAATACTAAGAATAATACTCATAATTATAGCATAGGGTTCTTTGTTCTGTGCGGACGATCCATGAGACATGGCAGTCCTCTGATGCTAGGCCGGTTAGCTATCATTCTGTTGCGGACGATTCATTGCTGCTGTTGTTTCTTGTCGCAACCGTAGTTACTGACAACACCTCTTTTCATGTCGTCTTACAGTATTTGGTGCTGATGACTGACGCCGGTCGAGATTTGCTGCCTCATAACAGCATCTGACAGCACGCATTGAAAGTGGCAACGCAGGAAATCGCTGCTTGTGGTAACGATGCAGCTGCTACACCCCAAACCCTAAAACCCCAAACCAGTTATCCGCACGAAATCTCACGCTAGCCGTGCAATGCTTATTATAGGCGCGTTAGCGGCCTTCTGTAGTATGTAAAGTATGGTTGCCTAGGACCTCGAAAGGGATTAAAATCCCTGGAGCAAGATTAATCCGTCGAATTATATATATATATATATGACACCACGATAACATGGGGATAAACGTTCCGCCCCCTAAAAAAAGCTGTTGCTCGCTCAGCCGATAGTTCTTTGCATTGCGCTGAGCAGTTGGGACGAGAGTCCGTAGTGCGCGTGACGGTGCCGCAGATGGTCACCAGCCTGGACCCAGCGGAGCCAGGTCGGGCTGAAGAGGCAGCGGTAGATCATATTATCATATAAGAGATTCTGTCAGGTTTTATGATACGGTACTATACTCTCTTGTGTTATATTAAATTAAAAGTTACACCTAACATGCCACCACAGATCATCCTCATGGTCCTCTTTTTTGGCAGGTTGCTGGGGCTTCACTGAACATGCCCAACCAGGTCTCCTCAACCATGGTCATACACACACATATTTGCATATGCATATCTATGTATATGGGAGTTTCCGAAAATGGGGGATACCTATTATTTGGGGTACCATATCAGGGTCCCCTGTTTTCGGAAGCTCCTATATATATATATATATATATACATACATACACACACACCTGCATATGGCTTGGATGTAAAGAGATATGTTTTACACCCATACACACAGGCATGTTAAATGTATTTAGATAGACGGATAGACAGATATTGTAGATCAACAGATAATACTGCCACTTACACACTTACACAGACCTGTGCGCACCGATCGAAGGACACATCAAACCCTGAACCCCAAACCCTAAACACCAAACCCTAAACCCTGAGATACATTAGCCGAGGCAGTTAGGCCCCGGAGCCCAAACCCCAAGCTGCAAGGCAGAATCTGGAAAGGCAGGCAGGTCTGGAGACAAAAGGATGCAAGCAAGACTTGAGACTCTGAGACACCTTGTTGCTCTGTGTCTATGGACAGACACACTTACTTACGCATACCTGCACGTACCTACCTGCCTGCATCCATGCATGCATACGCACATGCATAAGTAAATGCATACGGCGTACATCGTGCACAGCAGAGTCTTGCTTTCGAAAGACGTATCACCTATATAATACAGAAGACTCCATACACACGCTATCATACAAGGGGATACAGTTACTAACTATTCCGACGGCCGCATTTGAGACCACAAAGCCCTAAAGCCCTAATCCTGAACCCTACCTATCCTCTACCCTCCAAAACCCAACCACCCCCCCCCCCCCCCCCCCCACCCCTTCCAAAAACAAAACTAGGTGGGGCTTTAGAGCCTTTGAAAAATATTAATAAATAAGATCCTCAAGAGCCCAATAAGGGAAAATATAAAATGTCCCAAAGCCCTACCTAGAAAAGAGCAAAGGGCCTTCCCAGAGTCTCGGTGCGGAGGTCTCGGATGCCAGTGAACTGGTCAGTTCCGCTGTCGCAGAAGGCCACAACGTACTTGAGCCTGAGGGTTCAGGGTTAAGGGTTTATGGTTGAGGGTTTTTCTGGGTTTAGGACCTTAAGGTTTCGGTTCAGGGTTTAGGGCTTGGGGTTCAGACATTTTTTCGAAGGGTGCCCGAGAAGGATCTGTACGATAGCTACGCTGGGTTCTTCGAAGGACATTCATGATATTTACGTTGGCTTTTCAATTGTGCCCTGCGGACATTTCATGGTTTTAAGTTAAGGGTGTTATACGGATCCTTACAGCTTAAGGATTGTATTTCTAGGGTTTGGGGTGAAGCTGCGTTGCTTGTAAAGGGTGTTCTGAGGAGTTTCAGAATAGTATTGCTGTAGGGCTTGGGCTTTAGGAATCTAGGAGTTTCCGAAAGTTAGGGGTACCTTATTTGGGAGTCCTTATAATAAGGATCCTACCATTTAGGGTACTGTATTTGGGTCCCCCATTTTCGGAGACCCCCATTTAGGATCTGTAGGCAAAACGGCTCAGCGGCGGTCTTCGACTTCCGTTTGACTTTCATTTCAGGAAAAGCAATTTTTGTTCAAGAAACTCTCTAAGGACTCATATTATGAGGCTTTTGGGGCCAAAGACCATACTATATGAGGCTTTTGGGCTATGTTGAGCCTTAGGGAACGTCTTGACTCAAACGGGCTCTCTCTCTCGACTGTGCTTCCAATCGATTCCAGGGTGCAAAATTGTGCCAAGCAGCGGGTGTCAGGGAGTGGGGATTTAGAGGCAGGTCTCTGTCAGGGTTTGGCTGCAAAGGTCCAGAGGTCCAGGTTTGCGAGCGAAGGTTGCTGCAACTTATGTAATGAAAGTCGTGCAGGAGTCATTCATCTAAAGCACATGACGGCTGCTTGATGACGCCAGTTTCGGCTTGCTTCGCTACCATGGACACTGCGCATGTCAAACTTTCCTGCAAGAAGAACTGCCGAGAAGCTCATCCACCTTCGCTACCTGGCACGCGCTGAAGTCGTTCAGAATACCCCTTGTCACTTCTCATACAGTAGAAGGAGAAAAAGATGAAGAATATAATGATAATGATGATGATGATGATGGCGGTGATGATTTAGGCGACCCAAATGCGACGATGAACATTAACATGGTGACCGTGTTGATGGTACTGGCTGTGTCGGTTGTCTTGTCGGGGGAAAGCACCATTCCTATTTGCCACCTGCATGGGCTGAAGTTGCTTTATGATTCCGGTCAACCTTGCTGAGTTTAGCACCGCTGAAACATCGAGCTGCTGCCCAGTAAGGTGTGGAGACTCGCGGCAACCGGACAGAAATCTGAGGGGTTCCGGGCTTCAGGGTTGATAGTTTCGGGTTTCGGAGCTCTAAACCTGTGGGGTGTTAGTGGCAGCGGCAGCAAACATTGCAGTGCAAGCTAGCAGCAGTAGCAGAAACACTGGCAATAGTTACAGTGGAAATGGCAGCAACCCAAAACTCTAAACCCTAAACCGTGCAGCAACAGAAGTAGTGAACCTTTAGGCTATTTCAGGTCTTAGTGTTCACCGCGCACCTCGGCTTGAACATCTTGGTCGTCCATGTTCGCCAGGAGCTGAGGAACAGCTGCCTTGGTTCTGCTGGGAGGTTCATGGGTAGTTAACTATGTGCGGGGTTACAAGCAGGGAACTATCTATCCATCTATCTATCTCTCACTCTCTCTATAGATACATATAGAGTATATACTTATACATATAGTTGAAAATAGAACAAATATATATATATATATATATATATATATATATATTATCTAGATTTGTTGTGCAACACATACCATGGAACTTTTAGCACCACTTATAACTACCCATGAGCCTCCAGTTCTCGTAGGCTTTCGGATTCCGAAGGGGGGAGTGCGCGTGGACTCGACTTGGGACCGGCGAAGGGCACTGAAAAGGATCTCCGCTTGACCACTCAGAGAGCCTCATCGAAGAAGATACCTAATATAAATTATAGTGGCCTTGATATGATGGTTTAAAGTATATTCCTGCATTAAGGGACATTGGTCTCTGGGCAAGTCCTAGTCACATCTTCGAAGTATGCATGAGGTGGAGTGTGGCCCCAAGTTGCTAAATTCAAATCAATTTTATATAGGGGCCTTATAATCATTACCTGTAATATTTAAAGGGTTCCTGAATCGTAAGAGCATGAAGAGCAAAAATGACGAAAGTTGTCATCGTGTAGCCCGAAGCCCACTTCTACTTCAAAGGTCCATGCATTGTCCTAACGCTTCAACTCTGCACCCCGTGCCGGCAACCCAATCGTTTACAATCAAGCTACCACTTCATTCTCATGACTGCTGCTTCTGCAGCGGACCACAGTGTGGTAAGGCGCTGCTACTTTCTTGTATTTAAATTTCTAACCCGAAACCCTAAACTCTGAACCCCTAAAGCTTAAACTCTCACCCTTCCGGCATTGTCAAGGTCTGCAGATCTCTTGGTGAAAGAAACTCGCGCGGTACGACATTTTTCGGAATCTCAAACGCTCGCACAGGCAGACTATTTTGTGGACCTTGGGGTCAATACGGGGTTTAGGGATCTGGGGTGATCGCTTTGGGGTGTAGGCGTTCCATCTATGCCTTGCGCTTTCGGGTTGCGGCCTGAGTTGCCGGTGTCACAGGAGCATTGGCTTACAATCCACAATGCTGCCAGAAGTTTGGGTCAAAGTTTCAGCGATGACTCCTGCAATAATGATGTGAATCTCATGGTTGACCTAATGTATTTGCAAACTTAGAAGGAGGAGCACCCTGCTCATCTAAAGAAGGTGGAGGGGCGTTGATAGCATCCCGGACGATCATGTATCTCGTCTGGATGACCTCAAGGCCACATTCACAAACGACTTCGTGGAGCGGTCCCAAATTGCACTAAATGGGAGCTTCCGAAAAAGGGGACCCTGATATAGTACCCTACTAGTAGATAGTAGGAAAGGACTTCCAAATAGGGTACCCTTCTTTCGGAAACTCCCACGTGGCCGGAAAACCTGCATAAGTTTTCACCCGGAAGCCCGGCATGAATCGAAGCCAGACACGAAATTAAATTCTAACCCTAAGCGCAAATACGGTTCAGGGCCCAGGGTTTAGGGTTTAGGGTCTGAGGTTTCGGGCTTAGGGTTTCGGGTCTAAGGTTTAAGGTTTAGGAGAGGGCGTCCACAAGTTTGGAGTGAGTTGGGATCCCCGAGCACCATCCCCCGATATCGGCAAGCAAGGGGCCCGAAGACACAAGGCTGGACCGGGTATTTGTTGTGGGCTTTGAAACCGGAAACACGATAAAAACGGAACCCTAAAATCTGCAGGCTCCAACACTATCAACACCCCTTGTAGGGACTTTAAAGAACACTAAGGAGAATCGGAGATTACTGGGCCAATTCCCCCCCCTCGTGTTGGACCCCCACTCGCAAAAGGATTCCGTAAATTGATGCTGTTCCTTCCCTTGGTTGACCAGTTTTATGGTTGGGACTTTATTAAGTAAATTTTGTTTAAAAAGGAGAAGGAACTACAATGGAAACTAGAGGTCTCCACCACAGCAAGGTACCAGGTCCTCCAGGGAAAACTATTCGGGTTTACGGTTTAGACTTGAGGCTTTACTGTTTAGGCTTTTAGGCTTTAGGTTTCCTGTTTAACGGTGTAAGCTTACACTGGCTTGCACTCCCCAAGACCTAGGGCTAGACCAATTTCCAAGCTGGGCCACAACCCGCAGAAGAGCATCCCAAATTAGCCTCTGAATCACAAAATCTGAAAACCCCGGCCACCAAACCCAAGTTTTCAATCTTGAGCGAATCTCTCCACAGTGGAAGCTGGAAAAGTTGCAACATCTCAATCATCAAACCCTTAAGATAAAGGTTAGCTAATAACCCCACACGCAACCCCCGACACATACCAACAGCACAACAAAAACCTAGACTGAGCCCCAGTGCCCTAAGCCTCCAACCCCAGACTCTAAATCATCTATCTCTAAACCCTAAATCGTAAACCATAACCCCTAAACCCTAAACCCTAAACCCTAAAGCTTTCGCCCGCCTGTGCCAGGTCGAGGGGGTCGAAGTTAATCACATCCGAATCGGCCTCGGGTCTCTGAATAAGGTTTAGGGTTTAGGGTTTAGGGTTTAGGGGTTTAGGGTTTAGGGTTTAGGGGTTTAGGGTTTAGGGTTTAGGGTTTAGGGGTTTAGGGTTTAGGGTTTAGGGCGAAGCGGTTTTATGGTTTATCGTAGTCGGACTATACTTCGGTTGATGATATAAATCCTGCATTACCCATAATAAGGAATATACTATAATTCCCATAGTTTAGGGTCCTTAAGGTCATGCAGGATTTCTATCATCAACAGTTCCTTAAACCGTGCCGTCTTGAGGCATAATTATGGGCATTACGGCCACCAACCCCCAGGGTTAGTTTTTTTTTTAAAGTGCACTGGCGTCTTTCTGGTTCGCGCTGATCCAGTCAGTCACCTGCCACACCTACGGGGCAAGCAGGGTTAGGGTTTAGGGTTTAGGGTTTTGTAAGGTATGGGTTTAGGGGATTAGGGTTGAGGAGATCAGGGCCTTGGGCTGCTGAGGAATCCGGGGAGGAGTTTAAGGCTTGTAGGGGTTGGGGAGTTTAGGTTTCAGGGTTTAGGGTTTAGGGTTTAGGCTTTAGGTTTTAGGTTTTAGGGTTTAGGTTTTAGGGTTTAGGGTTTAGGGTTTAGGGTTTAGGTTTTAGGGTTTAGGTTTTAGGGTTTAGGGTTTAGGGTTTAGGCTTTAGGTTTTAGGGTTTAGGTTTTAGGGTTTAGGGTACACTGGGAGGAGTTTAAGGAAACGTCACATCTTCTTGGAGCACAGCTGAAACAGGGTGACGTGGGAGACTCCTTTGGGGTCACACATCAGCACATGGGTTTAGGGTTTTAAGGTGCTAGGCTTTAGGGTTGTAGAGTTTTAGGGTTTAGGGTAGTAGTCGCCCGATTTCTCAAGCACCCGCTTCAGAGATCGGCCCAGTGTACCAAAATAGGGAGTACTTTAAGGCCAAAGTATATACTGTTTGGGTACATGAACCCTTAGGGATACATCAAAACCAGCCACTGTGCTCGATGTCTGGAGCACATGGGCCGCACGAACATCAACGACATCACGGCACAACCGCACATCTACATACATCTTAACCAGCTATTCCCCATGTAGACGCACGATTTCACAAGGCGTGGGCTACAATGTTAAAGGCCGCCTGCAATGCATGGAAACATCACTCTACCATCCGAATCTACAACGACAGAGAGCACGACAGAAAGCAGGAATCCAGATGTAGACACCGCTCGAAACACTGCGACATGGGATGAATCCCTAAACCCTAAACCCTAAACCCTAAACCCCTAAACCCTAAACCCTAAACCCGGGATCATTGCTCTAGCCCGAAGACCCTGAACCACTAAACTTCAGTCACAAACCGTAATTGGACAACAGAACCCTTCTGGACCTAACTTACCTTTGGTTAGTAGGGAATGGAAGAATGGTAGTAATAGTAGTTAGAATTGTACTCCATTCCTCCATTCCCTACTAACCAAAGGTAAGCTAAGAGTTCATGCAAGGGGCCTTATGATTCAAACAGGATCGTGGGGCAACTTTACGGTAGCTATGCTAAGCAACCTTCTGAAAACTATGGCTTGTTGTCTCAACCTCTGTATTTCCCTCGAACTAAGATTGCCCGAAGCCCTAAACCCCAAACATTAAATGGCCCTCTTTGAAGATGCATTGCTTTCAGGGCTTGGGGATTTAGACACTTGGTTGTAGGTTTCTACTTGGAGGGTCGGGGGACTTAGTAACTGGTTATTGTAGGGACTTATAAGTACCATAACCCCAATTAGGGTACTTATAAGTCTACTTACTACCTCCTTAATAAGTCCCCCGACCCTCCAAGTAGGGTTTCGGCCTTTTGAGGATTTGAGGTTCGAAGTTTCAGGTTTGTGGTTCGGTGTAGGCGTCGACTTACGAAGCACCAAGTGCCACCGACTGGCGTTCACCTATGACCCGAAAGCCACACTGCACAAGATTCAGGACTGAGGAAGGGTTCCGACACTAGAAGACATAACAGTCCTAAATCTTAAACAGTCAGAATTATAATACTCCTGAATCAGGAACCCATGATCATGATCATCCCCAGGAACCCATAATCCCAAACCCTCAAGCCTAAAACCCCTTTAGAAGTAGTACATCTTCAGGCTCCTGCTCTGCACCGAACGCCCGAAGGCTCAACTTTACCCTTACGGGATCAGTTAAGGGTTCCTTCAAGAGATCCTTTCAAAGAACCCTGGAAGGAACCCTTAAAGGAACCCTTAAGGGATCTGTTATGGGATCCTTTACGGGTTCAGGGTTTGAAAATTTAAGTGACCTTCAGGGCTGATGTCTGATTCTGGATCCTTGGGGGCTAAGGCCAAGGGTTTCATTTAAAGCCCCTAAGAGTTTATAGGGCTTGTTCATATCCCTTCAGGCTCAGGGCTAAGGGTTTATGGCTTATGGTTTATTTCCGGCATGATGGGCGGGGCACACTAAACCCTAAGCCATGAATTCAAGTCGAGCGTCTGCAGCTTAAAGGGTTCAGGTTCAAGGGCTCTTGTGTTGTGCTTGTTCGTCGCGGGCTCGGACCATCCCTTGAATCCCTTCTTCTGACATGGAGCCCCTTCCATAACTGAATCCTGAACCCCAAACCGTTAATAACCTCTCAAGCTCTACTCCCTAAACTCTGAACCCCCCCCCTACCATTTGACTTGCAGTCGTTTTTATGTCAAGCGTCTTGAGCAATGTGGCTCGCTTCCACGTACAGTGTCCTTAGCCAGTTGAAGCGCCCACGCATGAAAGACTAAACCCGAAACCCCAAACCTTTACTAACCAGTGGTTTTGGGGTTGCCTTGGCTCTTTCGCTACTTATTTAGGAGGGACTATCATCATCCCTGGCTCCTTAGCTCCTCCAATAACAATGGTTAGTTTATAGCTAAGCATGGAGACCTGCAAGGCTGGGTTGCAGTTTGCACTGCTTCCTGTGTTGTTTCTGCTGTGGGCAGGTCCCTGTTTAAGTGCACGAAGGATAAGACCATGAAGGAAAGCACAGAGGCCTTCAAGCACACCCACAAAAAGTGTGTGTGTGTGTGTGTGTGCATGGTAACTGAGTGAATTCATGCTTGTATATACATATACATACCCCCCCGGGCCGAGAGTTTCGAGCTATGCGTGTATTATCGAACATACAGGCTCTTGCGGAGTAGCGAAGTATCTGAAAGTGTCGTTCACCTTACGCAGCCTAGAGGAGTAGTTTCTACACCGTCTTAAAAGTATAGTACCTCTTAGTCTTAGTTACGTTCCGGAGGAGGGCTCACTTGTGTGAGGAGTCTCTTGGGAAGAGGGGGCTGGGTGTTCAAGCATGTTCAGAGCTAGTCGGACTATCGGCCCAGTGCAGTATCTATATGTGTGTGTGTATATATATATATATATATGCTACCCCCCCTCAAGGATCCACCTTTTTCGTGTGTTTGAGAAATAGTTGATATTCTATCACGTATTCCCTTCTCTTTGTAAGTCCTTCACTAAATACGCTTCGACTGCATCAAAAAAAAAAAAGCAGATCCTACATTCTGCATTTCCTTCATATACACCCTGAGTTTTTCCAAGCGACATACATTCGCGTACGGCTTCTTCTCATGTTGCAAAAGAATGCAAGCTTGCATGCATGTTCTGTGTGTGTATAGGTTTTTGCATGCAGCAATGTGGGCTCTGAAGGTAACACGCAACAGGAAAGCAAAGATATGTCATCCCATATAACATAGTATCACGACAAGTAGGGATATGAAAAGAGGGCCCTATTTCTACACCTCCCATATATAAGACGCATCGAGATCATAGATAATGTCTGTGAACACGAAATCTACCGATACTTTCAGGGTTCGATACCTTGTATTTCACCAATATAGTACCCTGTAGATTACATGCTGGAATACTTTGCAAAATTCCACTCTCATAACTTTTATATCTTGTAGAAATCCATCTGAATATCCTGTCGCATACCGCATACCGTATACAAGACCACCTATATATGATACACCCCGCACGCATTATATTACACATACCCTATAGGACACTCTATACAAGACACTACATAGAATATCTTATAGGATGTCCTGTAGAATACTTTCTCTATGTATCTTGAAACCTTTCATATGGAATGCACTGATATAGAATACCCTCATGCCTTATTGAATACCCTAGAGCCTCTGGAATAACTTATCATATACTTTCAGTCATAGACCGTATATCTTTTGAATATCCAAAGTACCTTACAGAATACGACATAGAATACCCTACAGAATACCTTATGGAACACATAGTACCCTCTATATATCGTACTCCTCATGGAAGACCATCTGGAATACTCTATAGAAGACCTCACAGAATGCCCCTATGGCCCTTTTTACATAAAACATATAACACCGCACGCATTTTCTTACACATGCCCTATAGGACACTCTATACAAGACACTATATAGAATATCATAGAGGATGTCCTGTGGAATATTTTCTCTATGTATCTTGAAACCTCACTGATATAAAATACCCTCATACGTTATTGAATACCCTAGAGCCTCCAGAATACCTTATCATATACTTTCAGTCATAGCCCGTATATCTTCTGAATATCCAAAGTACCTTACAGAATACGACGTAGAGTACCCTACAAAATACTTTATGGAACACATAGTACCCTCTATATGTCGTGCGCCTCATGGGAGACCGTCTGGAATACTCTATAGAAGACCTTACAGACTGCCCATATGGCCCTATACATGACAGTCCATGTATACAGTATATATACCCTGAACCCATATAACACTTAGTGGCTCAAAACCAAACTTTTCAACTTTTGGCCCCTAATAAGGTAATCTTATTGCGAAAGTTTAAACTTTTTACACCCCCACAGGTATTTGGGAAGTAAGAACACCTATAGATAACCTGTCAACGAGCCCAAGATCTGAGAACCCCTCATAAAGAAGCAGCCTATTGGGTAAGGGGTTTCTAGGAGTGATCCAGGAGTCGAAGAGAATAACCTAAAGAATACCACAAACCTCAAAGAATTTCGTACAGGTGACCCTAGGTAATACGTTATCGAAGACCCCCTATACACCTCATATATACCGTCTTGAGTACCCTATAGCCGTATAGCCTATACATTAGGTTATAGAATACGTTCTATAAGATAATCTTCACGTTCATGTTGATGCCTTGTACAATCCCTTATTACACAATGCGTTATGGAGTACCGATAGAGAGCCCAAAACAACGCTACATACTAGGCCTTTTATAGGCCTTGTAGAATATCATCTGCAATCCCCTACAGATTACAGTACCTTACAGAATATACACAATGTTTATGATACCCTCTGAGTACCCCATAGTCCTAAGGAAAACCCTATGGAATATTCTATAACATACCCGTAGAATGCACCATAGAATGCCTTGTAGAATACTTTAAAGATAACGGATTAATGGGAGGAAAATCAGGAGCAGAATGCTCTGCGCTGCACCTGCTATGTGCCCAATGAAGAAATCAAAAACAAGAGCATAAAGAACACCTTACACGATACTCCTTCTTTACATCTTAAAGAACTTCATATAGATACCCATAGATTATAGAAACCTTTTATACCTTTATGAATCGTGTTGAATACCCGTTGGTGATTTCACCAATTTTAGGAAGCATTATGAGCATCAGCATCGTGTAAACAAGTTGAACCCAGACACGACGTGTAAAGTCTCAAATCTCTGCGATCATCTCGTCGGGAAACGACGACGCGCGCTCAAACACCGCATCCATATGGCCCGATCGAGAATACAGAACGCTGAATGTGTAAACTGAGCACTTGGCTTCAAACAGCTTCAGACAGTGTGTCCGGAGCCGAACGGAAAAACCTAACTGAAAAAACCTAACTGGAAAAAACCTAACTGAAAAAACCTAACTGAAAAAACCTAGCTGAAAAAACCTAAATGAAAAAACCTAACTGGAAAAAACAAAAAAAACAAAAAAACCTAAACTCTGGAAGTCCTTCAGCGAGATATCCGTGACAAGACTCTCGAGATTTAGGCTTTTTAGGTTTTTTCAGTTAGGTTTTTTCAGTTAGGTTTTTTCAGTTAGGCTTTTTCAGTCAGGTTTTTTCAGCTAGGTTTTTCTCAGCCAGGTTTTATCAGTTTGGTTTTTCAGTTAGGCTCCCTAAACCCTTGCCCTGGGCCCTTGAAGAACAACTGTGTGACGACGTTGTCGACGGCGCGTACATGAAGCCAACAAACGGTGGATCCATGGGGGGGTGGGGGCACCATATATATATATATATATCTATGTACACATATACACATATGGGGGTGGTTGTCAAAATTAGGGTCCCTTCTTGGGTACCCAAAATATTAGGAGCCGTATTATATTAGGGACCCAAGAAGGGACCATAATTTTGACAAATATATAGATACATGTGTATGTACAGACAGATCAATGTATACACACAAATACACCCTGGAACTACAGAATGACTGGCTCCTGAAAGGGGGGTTTCCGAGAATGACAGTCGCAGCCATTGCAGGGTTCAATGTTTGGAAAGGTCCCCGTGAAAAGAGACCGTCAGTTCTTGACCCAAAGGATCCTAGGTACTGTTATGGGGGATTCTTCCCCAAATCAAACTGGTAATTCCTGTTATAGAAACCCTACATTCTCCCATGTCGGTGCTTTGGACCCTTTGGGTGAATGTTCTTGAGAATCCACAGGCCGGGGCGTCAGAAACCTAGGCGCCAATTTGTTACGAGCCTTTTGTTAGAATCCAGGAATTCTGAAATCCCGCGGTGCATAGAAATACGAAGGAAGTGCAAGATACAAAGACATCATCCCTAAACCTTATAACCTCGAAAGCCTAAACCCTGAACTGGAGTGCAAGCACCAGTGCTCATCAAGCAATATCCTGGACTGCTCGGCCCAGACACAGCAAAACAAGGTAGCCCCGAAAGCTTACCGTAAGGGTCCATGTACCCAAACAGCACATACTTTGGCCCCAAAGTACCCACATAGGGACTGCTTTAAGGTTAACGTAATTCTGTGCTCTTCGGGTAAACGGTTTCTAAGTGATGACCGTCGAGCCCTTCCCTCGCCGAGCATCGTTTTCTTCTCTCGCACCATGCCCTGCCGACAGGTTCTGGCTCTTCGCTGTGGGTTTAGGGTTTAGGGGTTTAGGCAGTGTTTCTTTTCCGTGTTGCTGGACGTTGGTGCTATGGATGGCAACGAGGATGATAATGGGTTCTGGAGCACAATGAAGTTGAGCAGGCAAGGCCATGCTAGCGAGGACGGCAACTACAACGGCGGCAACCTTTACCCTCGTCGGAACTGGATTTTGCTTCTTGAGGCCTCTGCCGCCCCCATCTGTTTGAACGAACCTTGAACAAAATGTCATGGCCGTCGTGGCCATGACCAACTCATCTGGTGCTGAAGGTTTTCAGATTTAGGCTGTTCGGGTTAGAGGGTTTAGGCTTTGGGGGTTTGCGTTTCAAAGCTTAGGCCGTTTGGGGTTGGTCGTTCTGTTCTAGGGGAACCTGTCTTCCATGGTGGGGTGGAGCTTGGGGCTTTTGGGCTCAGGCTTTTTCAGGCTTCCGGGTTGTGTTCAGTTCATGGTCTAGTTGTTGAGGGTTTTAGGGTTTAGGGTTTAGGGGTTTGGATTAGATTGTAAGCCCTAAACATTAAACCCCCAAACCCCGAACCGTTTGCAGGGCCTCCTCAGCTGAAAGCATTTAGCGCTAAGGGGTTCGAGGCTGCAGGGCTGGGTTTAGGCTTAAAGCGCTGATATACTGTATTTAGTTGTTGAGTTCATGCAAACAAGGAAACATTCTTCAGGTCTATCGCGGAGTCATATTATTCTCCCAAAGAGTCCACGTACTAAGTTTAGGTCTTGTACTATTGTAAGCTTAGAAGTGACTGCCTTGGCTTGTTCCACATAGTAGAGGCGGTCTTCACGCTCACCATTCTCCTGCACTCGCCGGAAAGTCTCCAGGAACCTTGTGCAGGACAACGGGCAGCAGAAGGGGCCAAGAGTTTGGGGCTTCGGATTAAGCCAGAAACTACACCCTTAAAAGCCCTAATAGCCCTAATAGCCCTAATGGAATGAGGGATCCGTATTCCCGAACTAGCCTTCACCTTGCTGAGAACCTTATGTACTTACTAAATCTTCTGATTCTCTCCCTACTTGTCCAGTATGCTGAGGAAAGGACGGTTAACCTTTGGGATCATATTGGAATTATAGTATCCCGAAAAGGCTAAAGGTCACCTACTCTACTACTACGTCTCAGAAACCAAGACACCCCCACACATCCTGTCCTAGGCCTCTACCTATATGCATCGATCTGTCTACGCATTTGTCCATCTATCCATCGCTCGTGCATCAATACATCGATCGATCCGGCCGTCCATCCAACCACCCATCCATAACCTTGACCGAACTGACAACTACTCTAGGATGCCCAGTAACCTCGGAATAAAAAGGGCTCCCCTTTCGGTATTGGGTAACTTTTATAAGGAACCTAGGACTACAAAAAGGAACAAGGGTACTGGGCATCCTCGTACTTATACAACCCAGATGGAGGTGCATAACTTGCATCCACACCTGTATAAAGACATTCTGGATCCAGTTGAGGATTTCAAGGTTCTCACTGTTTAGGGATAGGGGATCTTAACATTACCAAATGTGGAGGCTTCCATACACCAGCCATGTCAAGCGAACCCAAGGGAATGGCATTGCTGATTCGTCAGAACATTATCCAAGAGCTCTCCTTCTCTCCGTCCCGTGTCCGCAAACCCTACTACAGGGGCCTAAATAATCACAAAAGGGTTGTGGGGGCCACTATACTATAATTATAACAAGGAAGCCCCCATCATAATCGAGATAGTTATTAAGGCCCCTATTATATAGAACCCTATCATAGATCCCTTATAGTGCCCTTTATAAAGGATCCCTTTAAAGAACCCCACAAGATAGTATAGGTAATTCTTCAGGGCCCCTATAGTACAAGCCCTCCAGGAGCGCTTTTCGTTGCGTCGTGTTTGAGCATAGACTTCTTAGGTCTCCGTGCAGTCGTGCAGGCTGGTGGAGGCTGCCCCCTAGGGTGTAGGAGTTTAGGGGCTTAGGGTGTAGGGGTTTAGGGGTTTAGGGTTTAGGGGTTTAGGGTTTAGTGCAGAGTAGGCAGTTGTCCCTATCGCAGGGTCTGATTACTTGGTGATTAATCATATGAAATAAATTCCCCTTGCGGCCCGTACAGAACTTGACTAGACATATCCCAAAGTCCTACTCCAGCCTCCATATAGAACTTATTGTACTAGAGCATGACTACAGTACATCACAAAATCCTGTTTTAATTGTCGAGCGATGAGCCCTTTAGCATCTACAGTAGTCAGGTTTTAGGACCTAGCGACCTAGTGCACATATTGATAACTAGAATAACATCAACCATAACAGTCAGCATTGCTCTGCCTGCGGGTTTTGGGGCTTCGGGCGAAGGGTTTAGTGTTTAGACCGTCATGAGGACTTCTGCTACGGGAAATTCATTGATTGATTTGTTGTGCGCTTGCTGTTCATGCTGATGACCTCGGCCCGAGAGGTGGCCCGACTCCAACCAGCAGCTTTTTTGGATGCAGGGGGTTTCAGAAAATGAAGGACCCAATAACGAAACATCATCCTCACAAAGACTTCATCAAGAGATTCCTCACGGCGACCATAAACAAAAAAACATGTTGAATACAACGACACTTGAAATATGCCCCAAAACTTTAGACCTTAAAGGACTGCACATCGGGTCCTTCTGAAACCTGGCTTGTTTTGCATCCTCAGCACCACGGGTTCGAGGCCGCTGACAAAGTGATACACGCAATCGTCACTAGATTTGGGCGTTTGGGGGTTTAAGGTTTAGAGCGTTTAGGGCTTAGGGTTTAGGGTAACGTTTGAGTACTTAGGGTTTACAGTGGGTTTGGGGGATTGGAATTTAGGGTTCACAAGCCTCGAGAAATAGACTCGGGCTATGGGTTTCTGTTGTACCGCTGTACCATAACTACGTTAGCGAGCCCTACGGATTGCACTGATAAACAATTCGAAGCCCAAATTTCAGGTGTGCTAGGTTCCTCAGTAACCCCTTGATAATAACGGTACCATGTTTCCCGTTGTTCCGTCTTGATAGGGAGACCCCAAACCAAAAAAGTGCAAAAGGGTACTGCTCAGGAGCAGAAGGTTCGAGACACTGAGAGGTGAAGACTTCGCCAAAGGTAGCTGCGTTGACAGCAGTCTGCCAGCGGAGTCCGGCTTCGGAGCTTTATTCAGTCAATATAGGGGCTCTGGGGTATATTATACAAGAACTACAATGCGTCAATAATGAGAAACGCCCAAAGTAATATAGGTAGTTATTAAGCCCCGTATATTACCGACTGAAAGTCGGGACGTGACGTAGCTAGGTTTTGTGTCGTGTGATCGTTGTTTTATCGGGAAAGTTGCACAGAAATCACAGGCCCTGGCGGTGTAGCGTGGGTTGAGGGCCAAGCATGCAGGGTGGAGAATAATTTTTGCGGGTTCCTTATTGCGTACCATTATAGTATGATGGGCCTCACCACCCTATTCTAATTAAGGTCCCTATAGTAGGGTTTAGGGCCAAGGATGGAGAGAAGGAAGGCCCTTGTATAGTGCAGGGTATGGAGAAAAGGGTTGATGAGAGCTGCAGATCAGACCTATAGTAGGATCAGGCGCAACAGCCAAAATGCAAACACTCAAGAACACAAGCGAACAAGCAGCAAGAAAACTGCAAAACGCAACGAGCAACAACAACCAGATCAAACATCTGAAAGCTAAACAAACAAACAAACAAACAAACAAACACAAAAACACGTCCTCATCTACAATAACTAGTTCGGGCTCTGTTAAAACAAAACATATTGCGCTGTGTTGGTCTGGAGTCCTCAACAACTTGGAAGCGCATTGCGGCAATTTGCTCAACCTTATATCTAGGCAGGCCGCTACACAAGAATATACAAGTGCAGTTCTGAGTTTGAAGTATGGTGATTCTTACCATTTTCTGAATATTTGTATTATTATTCTTACTATTATGGCATTGGACTGGAACTAGTAGTAGTATTAGTATACAGCATCACTATCAGTATCAATATTACTATTTCTATTGCCATTCCTATTACAAGCACTGTTGTTGTCATTATTACCGTGATTATTTATCATATATTCTTATTATTCGTGGTAGTAATAGGAGGAGGAGGACGACTACTACTAGTAGTCGTAGTAGTAGTAGTAGTAGTAGTAGTAGTAGTAGAAGTAGAAGTAGAAGTAGTAGTGGTAGTGGTAGTAGTAGTAGTAGTAGTGGTAGTAGTAGTAGTAGTAGTAGTAGTAGTAGTAGTAGTAGTAGTAGTAGTAGTAGTAGTAGTATATAGTAGCAGTAGCACAGTTGCGGCCGCGAAAATCAGAGCCCGAGATGCGAGACGAGCCGAGCCTTCTGGAGGCCACTTCTTGTCTGGGTTGTAGTTTTGGGGCTCTGAAAAGTATTTATGAATAGGTACCTCTATAGGAACCATAAGGGAAATTAAAAAGTTGCCCAACTTGCCACCTAGCTGTGGATAATTATTCCTTCCTACACCCTAAACCTTAGGGGCTCCTTGCCCAGACCCCCGGGAGGATCCAAAAAGTAGATCCCTTAATGTGGGTTCCTATAAAGTGCCCTTAGTAGTATGGGGCCCCAACTAGATCCTCCCTGGGGTCCGGGTGAAGGGCCTCCTTTAAGGGCTTCCAATTCAGTGCTTCCTTTATTAAGGCTGCTTGCTCGGCTTTCTTTAAGGGGCGCCTCTAAAGGGTTTAGTTTGGGTACCTACTCTTTGAACACCCTGACCGTATGTCTCTATTCGAGCAGGAACCCTCCGAAATGTCATGAATGCTAGGTCCAGGGTCCAACAAGACAATGTGACCACGCACATCGTAAAGCCGCACACCCAACAATCACAGCCTAAACTGGGGCAGATCAGTGAACCCTATGTCCCCTCTCCAGGACCACCATGGCATTCTTGCACAAGCACTTCCTGCTGTATGCTGCCTAGCCCTACAGTGTTTAGGGTTTTGGGTGTGAACCCTAAGCCCAAAACCCACTGTCGCAGAAAGCAACTCACGGTTCTAGAGGGAGCCAGACAGAGACGTCAAAGACTCACCGTGGTCCACCCTCACCATGACTTCCTGAATCTAGAAACCAGGTGATCAGGCTTGCCTCGAGATCCGTTCTCCGTTGACTCCGTTGACAAAGCTTACGGAAGAAAACACGACTGTGTCGTGCTCCTAAGCATTCAAGCATCAGATTGTGTAACAGGTAAGGACATGCACTCAATCGGGATCCTGGCAACTTGTATGATAATGAATGGTAATCGGAGAGGGGTTTCAAGGTGTTGTTCAGGTTTGAGGCGACATTGCTGGTAGGTGCTCTTGTGTCAGTGATGGCTGCCCAGATAGCTTGCTCGTCTCTGGATCGAGATGAGAGAGTCGGCCAAAAACCGTGGCTGGGCATTCGCTGCATCATGAACTGCTGGGTTGTAGTTTTGGGGCTCTGAAAAGTATTTATGAATAGGTACCTCTATAGGAACCATAAGGGAACTTAAAAAGTTTCCCAAATTGCCACCTAGACTACCTCCATGTTCTTCTATTGCCTCACACCGCAATATCGGGAAGGGTGCTGAATGGAGAAGCAGCAGCCGTAGTGAGAATGACAATATTGGTCATGGCAATACATTCGTAAGACTAGTTATAGCAAGAGCCGTACCATAAGGACCATAAGGCTGAGAGAGGTAATGCGTTTGCAGACCCGAGACGTGAACGGCAATAGGTGACAATACGACAATACTAGCTCCTAGGCTAATCGCCACTCAGTGGAAAGCCTAAATAAGCATCACTATGAACAGAAAGTCTAGAACTAGTTGCCGTAAGAGGAGTCGTCGTCCTCGTAGCTACCGTCTTCGTCGTAGCAGTACTGGCAGCAGCAGCAGTAGTAGCAACAATGGCTAGAGCAGCACATTCGCAGCCACGTTTCGAGCACGATTAAATGTCTGTAGCCCAAACGATCGGCCCAGTGATGGAGAGAGGCTTCTTGAAGGAGGCGGCTGATTGAGCTGAGCCAAAGAACCCTCTGTCAGCATGTAGAGATTTTGTAAACACAAAGCCCCTCAACCTTCAATTCAGGATAATACCCTTACTTTTAGATTTACTTTTAGATGGACATGTAAGATGGTTTCGGGGTAGTACGTCACGGAGCACTGTGGGGCAACTGTGCAGAGTCCTCCCTTACCGCCGAAATGGCAGCTAAAGACCTTAGTCTGGGTCACAAACCCCTAACCTCTAAACCCCTGATTCCTGAACCGCAAGTTTTAGCTTCGTTCTGAGTCGCTGTTAGAAGCTGTTGAGGCTCTTGTATATTTATATATATATATATATGTATATATATATATATGTATGTATACATACGTTTGTATATATAGGGTACCCCCCATGGATCTACCACACCTCTATGTATGTATGTATGTATGTGTATATATATATATAAACATACATATATATATATATGTACATATGTGTAAATACATCGAGGGAGGTATCTGTTCAGACGCACAGTTGCCAAGAGTACTCTCCGAGAGTAGACCTTAGACGAGAGCCTGATGAAACGAAGGGCATGGGCTTTTCATTTTATTAGAAATACCATGAACCCTAAACCCTAAACCCTAAACCCAGTAAGTCGTAATTCAGACGGAAGGTAACCATAGACGTACTTACTTCGAGGTTCTTGGGTAGTTACAAAGGGGGTCATAAGTCCCCTGCAACATGGCATATACGTCTAGTTACCCTGCTTATAACCCCACGCATAATTAAACTGAAACTCCAACCCTAAACCCTTAAAGCCCTAAACCCTCAACCCCACACCCTGAACCCCAAACCCTAAACCTTAAATTAAGCCTTAAGCCCTAATCCTACACCCTAAACCCTAAACCCCAATGCCCAAAACTTTACAAGGTACCCAGGAGCAGCCCACGAGGATGATCCGTCATGGCTATGGTTTATGGGCTCACAGCTTGAGATTTTAGGGCTTAGTATAGGGGCCTGAATTCTTAGAACAGGTTTCGTTTTCAAAGGGGTCTACTCAGGGCTACTATAAGGCCTATTATGGTTCAGGTTGCTTTGGGGCTTTAGTTGCAGGATTGTAGGATGCAGGGAAGGTTGCAGATCCAGGAATCTACGCCCGGCATCAAAATTTAACCGCCTCCAGAATTCAAATTCAGCACTTCCGCGCATCGCACTTAGTGCTGGAAGTTGTGGGACACATTGCAGATGGCGTCCCATGTAAGCGGATCTAAACAACGAAAACAGCTCCATAACAAATTTCATGACAGTTTGAGACAAGACTTTGGGGTCCTGGAAGCCTACGACCTCAAGCTAAGTTCACCTATCTTAAGACACCATGCGCGTACGAATTCTCAGCAGGCCAGAACGTGAACAAGAGGTCGTTAGACCTCAATCCCTGCATCCCAGACTAGGGTTTGCGGTTTTGGGGTTAAAGGGAATGACACCTGAACACCAAAACATCCGGTATCTCAATGCCTGAGTACAAAAAGGCAGCGACGCGGATGAGGCCTGGCCTGCGCCATGCACTACAAACGATGAGCCGGGAACGTTGATGATAAGATGCAGTTGTGGGTTGAGTACCAAGTTGCCCCCAGCAGACCAGGAAGCTTCACGCTTAATGAAGGAACCTGATTAAGAAGCCCTGGGCCTATAACCCCAAATGGTAGGATCCATAATTATACGGAACCCTTATAGGTTTCTTAATCAGGCTCCTACATTAGGGTTTAGGGTGTAGGGCCGTTCAGGGCACGGGAATTGAAAACACTGGAGCGTTTCAAGCTCTGCGTTGAGCTAGGCCAAAGACTCTCCACACACCTCTCCACACACCACCCCATTGAAGTCCGGGGCATCCTACACCCTACCTTGGCCATGAATAGCCTACCTTTCTAGGGCTCTTTGTTATGATTTCTTTATGTAAGTCCTTATAAAGGTAGGTTATTCCGGGTTTAGGTACACCCTAAAGGCCTTGAGCCCCAGCCCCACTTCTGAAACCTGCAGCGGAGACAACGAGCAACAATGAACTGCGGCTTTTGTCTTCGATGTAGGTTTTAGGGTTTTACAAGTTGCCTCAGCATCATGGTGAGTTCTGATATCATACCCCTGTTCTTGTTGCTATGTGCCTATTCATGGCTGATGCTACGGCAGTTCTTGGCCGTGAACTGACGACCTAACCTTGCGTGTGCGATCTCACGCGTATGTTTGTTGCATTCATGGAACCAACACTATGAACACTGATGCTCGAGCACGTCTTACTTTCAATAGAAGTACTATTTCTAGGCTTTAAAGTAACCAGGGAGGAAAAAGTATAGACTTTTATTTCATAATGGTTCCCTTAAAGTAATAGGTCCCCCCCCCCCAAAAAAAAATATTAAAGTATGGTACTCCAAAGACTCCAAAGCCCAGGCCACTACTACGAGTCCCTAAGCCCTGCAATGTTATGCCCTACTGTTGATGATATAAATCCTGCATTACCCTAAGGGCCCTGAACTATGGGAATTATGGTATATTCCTTATTATGGGCCATGCAGGATTTATATCATCAACCGTATTACGCTCCCAAGTCAAGTCCCAAGTCAAGCTTCAAGTCCTTGACTCCAAACCATAAACCCCAAGGTTTAGGGTTTAGGATTCAGGGTTTAGGATTCAGGGTTTAGGGTTTAGGATTCAGGGTTTAGGGTTTAGGATTCAGGGTTTAGGGTTTAGGATTCAGGGTTTAGGGTTTAGGATTCAGGGTTTAGGGTTCAGGGTTTAGGTAGACCCAAACCCTCCACCCCGAACGCCTACCCTTAAACCCCAAGCCTTAATCAAACCCCAAACCGTAAACCCTGAGCTCTATATGGGAGCCTCGGAGGGGTACCTTATTTGGGGTCCTTATAATAGGGATCCTACTATTTATGGTACTAGATTAGGGTCCCCTACTTTCGGAAACTCCCATGTGATCCTTGGTCCGTCAACCCAAGTCCACCGACCGTGGCCAGGGCGATGAGGATCCCGAAGTCTGGTTTGTAGCTATACCCCCCTTAGAACCATAATAAAAGTACTGCATTCTTAGAACCATAAAAAAGTACTGCATTCTGAATACCCCCTGAGAGCCATCATCAAAGTGATACATTCTGAATAATCTCTTGGGCCTAAATTGGGGTTATGGTACTTATAATAAACCCCTAAAAAACACCCAGTTACTAAGTCCCCCGACCCTCCAAGCATTATCTCAGATTTCTGGAGCCCCGTTGGGGGATCCCTCCCGAATGCTCTTACTTCTTAAGTTGTGTACCGAAGTCCTTACGGAGGGTTCAGGGTTTAGGGTAGGGGGTTTAGGTTGATTTGCTGTTTAGGGTACACAGGTAACATGGCCCGGCCGAGCCCTAAGCCCTAAAACCCGAGACCCTAAACCCAAGCCCAAAACCCTAAGCCCCAAACCCAAAACAGAAAGCCCTAAACTCTCAACCCTAAGTCGACTTCAAAATTAGAATAGGGTTTTGAGGCCCAGTACACTAGAATTATAATAAGGAACCACCAAAATGGTATATGTAATTATGGAGGCCCCTACTATATAGAACCCTATCATAGATCCCATATAGAGCCCTTTAAGGATCCCTTTAAAGGAACCACCAAAATAGTATAGGTAATTATTGTGGCCCGCACAATACAGAACCCAATCGTAGATCTCTTATAGAGCCCTTTCAGGATCCTTAAAGGAACCCCCAAAGAGGCCCCTACTATATAGAACCCTCTCATAGATCCCTTATAAAGCCCTTCGAGGAACCCTTATGGATTCCTTTAAAGGAAACCTTCATGGAATAGTATAGGTGAATATTGTCATTGAGGCCCCTACATTACTAAACCCTAAACCCTAAACTCTAAACCGTTCAGGAGCCGGCTTCGGGTTCCGACGCCGTTGGAGGAATGTTACAAGCACAGCCCTGACGCGGCAGGAGCGTCCCAGGGTTCGTATCACACTGGGGATCTAAGGACTCATATATTAAGGCTTTTGGGCCCAAAGACCATACTACATAAGGCTGTTGGGCTATGTTGATTCCTAGGGTCACCTTTTTGCATCGCCGTAGGGCTGCAGAGTTATCAAAATAGTAGGTTACAAACCAGATATTTTATACCCCAGTAACCTACTACTTAGGTTACTGGCGCCCTAGGGTTTTTCCATCTCATCCGATCAGAAAGTAGCGCGACCAGTTCTACAAGACCTACACTCCCAACTGTTCAATCTAAACAAACGCAGAAAGCAATGGCCAGAAGACAAACATTCACAAGAACAATGTAGCTTTGGTCGGTTTAGGGTTTGGGGCCTCGTACCTCTAACCGTTGCGTTTGTTTTATCTCTGTCTTTCTCTCTGTCTCTCTCTCTCTCGCTCGCTCCCTCCCTCCCGGACTCTCACCAGACACATGCAAAACCCACAGGCCTGTGAACATTTCCACGATCCATACCGTCGGTATATCACCCGTACACAATACGAGAGTGGACATAACCAGCATCAACCTGAGTAATATATAAACGTATGGTATGCGTTTTGCTGCACTCCTGCCGCCACATCTGCCAAGGATGTGCCAAGGCTGCCAAGCACTGCGATGCCGAGCCGAGAGAAAGCCGATCCACACAGAGCGAGGAATCGAGTCTTAGGGTCACGATAATGAGGATCCTACTCTTTAAAGGGAACTCCGGAAAGTTGGAATATGGAATAATGGCAGGATCCCTTATAGGCCCTATAATTTATCTTAAAGGGATTATGATAATGATATTCCAACTTTCTGGCTTCTACTGTAGGGTATTTTTCGGAAACTCCCATGGAGCCAGGAATCATGTTGGAGGTATGCCGCATGCCCGAAGCAGCGACAGCCAAACGAATAGAAACCCTCATCATAGCAGCTCCTATTGGAACCCTTCTAAGAATAGTTCCAGCAACTCCTGCAGGGAAAAATACTTTTCTGCACAAGACGTCTCGCCGTCGCCGTCGTCGTCGCCGCCAGCGCGTGTCGCGGCCGTTTCTGTTAATGCTGCCTCAGCTACTGTTAGCGGTGTGTTGGGTTTGTCATGTTACTGCGTTCGAAGACGAGGTTGCATATGGTTGCACGATTACTTGTGCAATGTCCTTGCTATTGCGCGAGGTGCTGCTGACGGATGTTGCCTTCTGTGTTCGTGCGGCCTCGAATGCTGCTCCCGTGGTTAAAGATGCTGCCGCTGAAGCATAGTCGTGGTCGCTGGTACCTTAGAGGGGTTACAAGCTGCCTACCACTACTTCCAGCTACCCATGAACCTCCAACTATTCGTCTTAGGTGGTTGTTGCTCCACCCTGGTAGCAAAACGAGGGCTTGTCAGTGGACTTGTCGCCCGCCACGGTTGGAGAAGCGCAGTAGATAGTTTTGAAGAGAGCATGACGACAGTCTAGCAAGAGTCAAGCAACTTTCATTATGGACACATGCTGTATGTCGGATGACAGCTGCGTGGATTCCCAGACTGATTGTAGAAAGAGTCCCCGGAATGGCCTCAACAGTGAAGAACACCCACCTCACGGTGATTCCTCATCTGTAACAAGGATGCTTTGCAGTCTCTCCTGGTTTGAAACTACGATAGCACGCCGACTGGTACGACATGCTTGCACTGCCCTGACGGGGTGCGGGATGGAGTTTGCAACTCCACGCCGCTTGTGCCGGAGCCGATCTTACGATGCTAACTGACGGCCCTACTTGCGCTGTACCATCATCTCGGGCTCCCTAAACTGCATATAATCCCACACCCTGAACCTTCGTAGACCTGAGTTTTTCCGCGCTAAGGCCGTTGAAATCTCGAGTTCAGATTGAGAGAGGGTTGCAGGACCAACCCTCATCCGTCACGTCACGCGACGCAAACACTTGGGAGTTTCCGAAAATAGAGGGTCCTAATATGGTACCCTAAATAATAGGAATTTAATAGGATCCTTGTTATAAGGACCCCGAAATAAGGTACTGCACCCCTAAGTTTCGGAATCTCCCACTTCTCAGCAGAACGTGCGGCTATGTTTGGTCTAGCCGTCTAGCCGCTTGAAAAGGAGCGAGGATTGTTGACAATGCTTACTCTGCCTCTTCAACCCTAAATGGGTAGTTGTCAAAATTAGGGTCCCTTTTCGGGCACCCTAAATATTAGGTGCCGCATTATAGTAGGGACCCAAAAAGGGACCATAACTTTGACAACCACCCAAATGTAGCAAAGCCAGCAGGTCCTCACAGCCCAGATACGCCCAACAAGCCCTGAACCGTATCCCTGGACCCGAAAACACTAAACCTTAGCTTCCGAAGCCCCCACCGAACTCGTAACTTCTACCCAGATTTGTGAATTAGCTATCCTAGAACACTTACATAAGAAGCATCTATCCTTGCGCCACTCAGCAACCGAACTCTAGACCAAATTGACCCCTGGAGCCCTCCATAGTATTTCAAACAGGCAATTTGCATGGATTTAGAGTTTAGGGTATAGGGTATCAAGACGAAGAAGAAACACCAATACCGGATAATATTGAAAGCGTCGAGTTTGACTTGCAAGCTTTTGGGTTAATTAATTGCCTGTCAATCATGAAAACAAAAGCAACTCCTCAAGCCAAATCAAGGAGAACCCCGCAACGTCAACAAGCCATAACTCCGGTTGATCATAATATTCGGTATGAGAGGTTCGACTGACCGGGTCTCCACGTCTGACGTTGGTGATGTAAGCAGCCGTCGGGGGGTCGGGGGGGTTGGGGTTGGGTTTAGGCTGGCTTGGGCTTCGGGGTTTAGGGTTCACGGCTTAGGTTTCATGATTTGGGGCTTCGTGTTTAGTGTTCAGGTTATGAGCGTGGGTCTTCGGGATGGTCGGGTGTTCGGGATAATTGGTGCACCATCAGCAGCCCTAGACACGGGACTCTGAAAGATGTGGGTACATAGTTATTGCCTGTACGGCCAGTACACAGGGTCATGGGCAAGGTAACTATACTCGTACATGCTTACAGCTCTGTCAGCTTTATCCAACAGGCGTCTTGGGTGACCCATGACAGTCCCTCAGCAATACGGCTGATGATAGAAATCCTGCATTACCCAGTATAAGGAGTATACCATAATTCCCATAGTTTGGGGTCCTTAAGGCAATGCAGGATGTTTATCATCAACACTAGCACCTCGACTTACTTCCGCTTCCTCCACATGAGAGCATTGGATGTCCCCTCAAAGCCGTCGGTTCCGCTTCGCACGCTCGGGTTTAGGGTTTACTTGGAGGGTCGGGGGACTTAGCAACTGGTTATTTTAGGGACTTATAAACACCATAGCCCCGATTACGGTCCCTTTTAGGGTACTTATAAACAATGCCACTGTCTCTCACTGTGTACGATGCTCGGGCCAAAGACCCTAGCCCTAAACCCAAAACTGTAGGGTCCAATATATGTCTTAGTAGGGTACGGGGCATAGTATACCATTATAACTACGATACGGAACCCCGAGGAAAAGTACTGCTACATATCTGAACACTGATATCAAAAACTATACTGAACTTAGACATCTGCAGCTGGGCTTGGAAGCACCCACAGGCGCAACTAACCAGAGACAACTCCCTCTGCATAATATTGGGGCCTACATAATTATTAGAATAGGGTTTGGGCCCGTTACAATAAGAACCACACGGAATAATGTTGGTAGTAATTTCGGCCCCTACAGTACGACTGTTGAAATCCTAAAGACATGTACAACAACTCCAGGCCCTACGCCATAAGCCATGCTCTAAAATGTACTGAAGAAAGCTGATTAGCAAGCCCCCATCCCTTGATGTGGATTTTCAGCGGGGTACAATATGAAGGCCCTCGATGAGGCGGCAGTTATTTACGCTACCGACATCCCTGTTCCTGAACCCTGAACCAAGCAAACCCTAAACCCCAAACCGTAGCCGAAACCCAGAAAACTCTACAGTAAACCCCATGAAGTTGGAAACCGCATTAAGGCCAAATAGTGCTGGGATTCCTCATACATTACCCTTAAGGATTGAGGACATGGGGTTTCCAACTTTTTGGCCTCTACTGTAAGCTCAACCTTCTCGAAAAGATACTCTAGACCCTCAATTAGGATGTCCTTAAGGGGGGGTGGTCCAAGGGGGGTAGGTAACCTAGTAATCCCCATTATTCCCCAATACTCCCTAAGCTTCCCTAAGGTTCCCCAAAGCTCCCTAGTACCCTCCCCCCTTGAACCACCCCCCCTTAAGGATCCTATAACTCAACCCGTGGAGTCCTAGAACCTAAAAACCTGCACCCTAAGCCAAAGGGTCCACAGTACCTACATGGCAGAATGTAGGGGTTTCTATAATAGGAATTACTATTATGATTTGGGGAAGTATCCCGCATAACAGAACCTAGGACCCTTCGGGTAAAACTCCAAAACTCTAAAGACAAACTAACCAATGGTTTTGGGGATCCCTTGGCTCTTTTGCTCCTGAATAAGTAGGGATTATCATCACCCCTGGCTCCTTAGCTCCTCCATTATCAATGGTTAGCAAATCCTAGATCTGCCGCACAAGAACGGAGACGATGAGGACGGCGTGCTGTGGGCTCATCTGTCCGTCGGATTCCCCAGAAAATCACATTCAGGGTTCAGATTTAAGATTGCAGGCCTTGTTTTTTTAACCCTCAACCCTAAACCCTATAAACCCTCAACCCTAAACCGCAGGCTTTAGGGTGCCGCATTCAAGCCTTCATGTGCCGAAGTCAACCAGAGTAGACCATGGTAGACCTTGCTTGGAGGTTCATGGGTAGTCATAAGTGGGGTTATAAGTAGGGTAACTATACTTATAACCCATATTGGGGGACTTATAACCCTACTTATAACTACCCATGAACCTCCAAGTAGCTGGGCTTTGAAGCAATCAAGGAAAGTATACATCGTTATTTCATAATGGTTCTTTAATGATCAGGTCGCCCAAAAGTATTAAAGTATGGTATTCCAGAACCCAGCTCAACATCCCCACACCCTAAACCGTGTCCATGTTGGCTCGGACCAAACTTTGGGACGTACCTGCAACTCCTCCAAACAAGCAAGTTATGACCCCATAATAACGGAGTCTAGGTTTTAGAGGCACACCATCGCATACCCCTGAAACCAAACGGGTATCGGCTAACCAAGCAGGGTGACAGTGATTCCATAAGGGCCGCCAGAATCTTGGAGATCGTTCGCGTGTTGCGAGGTGAATCTGTGGATTAGGTACCGAAAGACCATCCCCACTTTGGTTTTGGGGACCTAATTCCATAATGGTAGTGCAAAAGGACCCTCTGGTGACATTAAGATACGATACAGGAAGACGCTGAGTAAGAAGAACCATGCGAATGTGCAGGCTTCTGGGCGTCCGACTAAAGTAGGAATCTGATCAGGCAATCCCTGGTTCTACAAGGAGTAGTGCAAGATCGGGTAAGGTTTAAGGAGCAGGTAGAAGCAGATTACTGCAACTCTCAGAAGAACCAGGGGTTTGCTCTCCAGGCTCCCACATTGCGCCACGGGCGGGAGCTATGGACCATCCGCACAATGACATCCTCGCGCATCCCGGGATTCTTAGCCCTGAAGCAACCACAAGCAGGCACGAATATTGCATGCCGCCTGAGCGGGATTTCCATGTCTCAGAAGTGGGCCCGAGTTGATAAGATCAAGAGGTGGGGCCTAACTCGGTTTAGAGGCGGTGGGCCTGGTGATTAAGCTACGACTGGAAGACATTGTGAAAATGTCCGAATTCGAAGCACAACCTTGGTTTTGCATCATAAACCGTAGACCACACATCCTAGCAAACTAAGTCCGAACCCTGCAGCCCTAACAAAACCCCTTTGCCCAGATTCCGGACTTCGAGATTGTTTAGTGTTTACCTGAACCTACTAGATCCCTCTTTTTGTAGGGTTCCTTTAAATCCCATATTAGGGTTTACAATAAGAACCTACAAAAAAGTAGGGTTTCGTAGGTTTAGGTAGGGCTGAACGGTTTAGGGGTTTCGATTCAATCCCGAAGTCATCTGGTTGAACAGGTACTTGGATTTTCGGGTTCCTATCAGAGAGGGTAGCTCGCGTGAAGAATGGCGGGTGCAGGAACATTCCTGGAGAAACACCCATGAAGGATCTGAAACTGCATGTTTTGTCTGGTAAAGACTACCGGTTCGGAATGCTTGCACACCAGTCCGAAACTATTTTTGTTGCTAATGAAACTGGCCTCTCAAACTTCCTATGGGGGCCTCTAATTATTACCTATACTATGTTGGGGGTTCCTTATTATAGTTACGGGAAAATGGGCACCAAAACCCTTTTCTAATTATTAAGGCCCCTATATTAAGCACATAGCATGTCGTCATCATCCTCAGAACCGATACCAACGCAAACAGTGGTCGAACGCAGTATGAGGACTCAACCACCGAAGTCATTCCTACGTTTAGGAGGAGTTCGATTTCGATCAACCCCCGTAGTTGCCGAGAAGGAACGATTCGGAGGAACTGCGCTTAAACGCGAAACCCGTGTTCAATGCCCTCCACGTGGGTGGTTGTCAAAATCAGGGTCCCTTCTTGGGGTACCCTAAATATGAGGTGCCGTACTATATTAGGGACCCAAAAAACGACCATAACTTTGACAACCACCCACGTGGTGTTCGGGGGTCGTATTTTTACTGCCCCGGCGATCCCCGTAGAGAGCCGGGAGGACGAGCTCGTCTCTGGCGTGACTTCAGTTTGAAGAATCAAAGGGTCCAAAGTACCTACATGGGAGAATGGGTTTCTATAATAGGAATTACTATTATGATTCGGTGAAATATTCCACATAACGGTACCTAGGACCCTTTGGGTTCTGTTTGAAGAGGTCAGTTTGCTTTGTGTTGTAAAGGCCCTTTTCTGCGCTCCTGCGGCTCCATTTCAGGGTTTAGGCGGTGGAGTTTGGGGTTTTGAATTAAGAGTTTGGAGTTGAGGGGATCAAGCTGAGGGTTTAGGTAGTGGTTACATCCGGTGATTACGTAGTTGACACCTCCATTGCCATGAGCACCTTGGAGAAAAGTCTTACGGTTGCCTGGGCTTCTCCTGAGACATTCAGCTTGAAGTGCCGCCTCAACCGCTGAGAACGAGATTCTTGCTGACGCACACTGAGCCTATACACCTACACCCAGAACTGCTAATCTTAGAGATATTGAGGCCTTAATGTTTAGAAGAGGTCCTTGGGGCCCATTATTATAGATTCATAATAAGGCGACCCCCCAGAATAGTATAGGCAATTATTAAGACCCCTAGATTCGTATTAGCCTGGTGGCTCTTAAACTTCAAGACGACTTGACACCACCCAGCCCCTGAAGCCTGAAGCAAGCCCGAAACCCAATCAAGAGTTTCCGAAAATAGGGGACCCCAATGTATAGTTCCCTACATACTAGGATCCTTATTCTAAGGACCCCCCAAATAAGGTTCCCTAACTTTCGGAATCTCGCAAACCGCAAACCGCCGACACCAGCAAGAATTGACCTCGATCTTGGCCAAGATGCGGCAGCCCAACAAAAGTGCGGCCCAGCAAAAGCAACAGCCGACAATCGAACCCCTAACCCCAAACGCTAAACCCAACTGAGGGGTACATGATCGTACATGCAGGAACGCGAACATTGACGGCCATAGCTTGAATGGCTTAGCACCCTGCCTACCCCCGAGGCTCCATGTCCCTTGCTCCCTGTCCCTTAATTACTTCTGCAGTTTTTCGAGTAAGGCCTCATAAAGAGGTTCCTATAAAGGCACATTAGGTCCAAACTGTGTACTATGTGGTTACGCAGACTCTTGTGGGCAAGAGTACATCATATGTGCCCATAGAGCCCAACCTAATCCCCTTAACCAAGGATGGTTGTGCGAAGCGAAGGCTCAAATCATCTTTCTCTCTCTCTCTCTCTCTCTCTTTCTCGCTCTCGCTCTTTCCCCCCATATGGTTGTTGATCTAAATTGCTTCGTTCCGGAATGACCTTCTTCACGGATAAAAAAGTAACTTTCGCGCCACCGTCGCGCAACTTTCGCGGAGGCATACTTACATACCTTTGCAAGCTAGACACCTGATTCCTGTGAGGGTTCTGTTCGGCGTTCCTTGGAGTGTTCCTTTTAAGGCTTGCTGCGAGGTTGCGCTTAGATGGTTTTTTGCAAGGTTCTTTTGAAGGTTCTTAGTCCTCATCAAAAATCCACCCCCTAAGACGGGCATTCGCGAAAGGCACCAACAATGTCCATTGGGGGGTGGCCTTGATCTGGCGACTTCGACTTTAACGCAACTTACGCGGAACTTGCGCGGAACTTGCGCGCTAAATCCTCCACACGAACCTATTTTTTGCGTTTGTCGCTGCTTACACTTAGCATCGACAGTGCTGCAAGGAACTGCACACAGCGTGAACCGGAAACTCGTCTTCGCTACTGTGTTACACAGAAACGTACACAAGCAGTTTTGAACCCACCGCGGAGTCTTCGAGAGTGCAGGTTCAAGCGTGTTTGGAGTCGAGGGTCCAAGGTGCATAACAGCCAGTAGTGCTAGTAGTAGCAATAGTGACAGTAATAGTATTAGCAACAGTAACAGTAACAACAGCAGCAATAGTCATCGTAATCGACATCGTCATCGCAATTGTTGTAGTCGTTGTAGTTGTCGTAGTAGTAGTAGTAGTAGTAGTAGTCGTAGTCGTAGTCGTAGTAGTAGTAGTCGTAGTCGTAGTAGTAGTAGTAGTCGTAGCACTAGTAGTACTAGTAGTAGTAGTAGTAGTAGTAGTAGTAGTAGTAGTAGTAGTAGTAGTAGTAGTAGTAGTAGTAGTAGCAGTAGCAGGAGTAGTAGTAGCAGTAGTAGTAGTAGTAGTAGTAGTAGTAGTAGTAGTAGTAGTAGTAGTAGTAGTAGTAGTATTAGTGGTAGTGGTAGTGGTAGTGGTAGTGGTAATGGTAGTGGTAGTGGTAGTAGTAGTAGTAGTAGCAGTAGTAGCAGTAGCAGTAGTAATAGTAATAGCAATAGTAAGAATAACAGTAGGTCAACACATAACTTTCGCAAAAATTAAAGTAACTTTCGCCGCACCATCGCGGAACTTTCGCGAAGGCATATTTAGCTATGCAGTTGGCCGCTCATATAAATTATCCCACAAGGAGCTTTAGATCAACTACCATATACACATTCATATATGTAACAGGTACACATATAGAACAAGTATATTCTCGCTTGAAAGGTATCGCTTAAAGCCGATAGGATATGTTCTGGGAAACAGTTCCTGAACCCGAAAGCTTTACACGTTCTGCCTAAGCCGAATATGGTAGAAGCCCGAACAAGTCGTAATGCTGTTCCAATTCGGCTAGAATCCCTAATGCAAATGTAGTATACAATCCCCAAACCGTTTTCTATTTACAATCTTATCAAGCCTTCATACCCAGGCATACTATCCAAAAAACATTATTGCAACTACTACGGCCTCCACACCATGGCATGGGTATCATCTCATCTGCTCTTGCTGGGTTGCGCTGGTCACCATGCGGAGCGACTTTGAGATGCAACATAGCAACCTGTGGTCCCTTCATATCCTACTTGTCGAGTAGAATTATCCTGGGGAGCTACAGATTAACCATTGGGAATGTATTGGGATTACGTACCCCGAAAAGGTTCAAGGTGACCTAGGGTCTAGGGCTACGGAGATTTCAGGAAGAATGAGGATCTTACTAGTTGCGCTCTGCATTAGGTTTCCGTATGTTCTGAAACTCTAGAATGTGTCCAAGCTTGTACCGTACTATAGGGGCCTGGGCCCACTATACTATCATTATAAGAAGGAGCCCCCCCTAAAACCCTGTTCTAAGTATTAAGGCCCTTGCATTACCTGTCTAGTTCTCTGGCACGGAGATGACTCCCCGTTGCCTGTCTGAAGTATTCTGAGAATTCGGCATCCAGGAGAAAGTTTGGGGATTCGGGTTTGGGTCCCCGACTTAAAGACGGGCCCTTATGCTGAAGTTGAAACTTGATTCCGGGGTGGCAAGGTAATGTAGAGATCTGCAACATTAGGGTTAGTGTTGAGGGTTTAGTGTAACCCGCCTGAGTACCTGTGTAGTTCTACCAGAACCCCACAGCCCTTGTCCGTTATCCAAAGCTGCTAAATTCGGACAGGAAATATGAGATGCTGGCATTTGGTGAGGGCCGGGGTGCCAAGCTCATTTCGGGGTTTAGGGGTTAGGGCTTTAGGGGTTTAAGTGTAGGGTTTCCGCCTAATTCTTAACTCGTGGACCCTACGTGGCCTTGACCCTTACCCCAACGCCCAAACCGTTATAGAGCCCTTAGAGGAGCCCTCCAACTCTTGAACCCAGAACTACCCCATGCCCAAAATCTCCTGACCGGCTTAGGGTCTCTAGGTTCGTCCAGTGACATCTGCAAACCATGCGGTTCCTGTTTCGGGAAGATTTCGGATCCACAGCACGTGTTGAGACAACGACATCCAAAGCAAACGATGCAAGGGAATCATACAGAACAGTGCAATGTACCATACCATTTTCACGACTACAAAGAAAGGGTAGATCTGTATGTAGTGTAAACGGCGACTTCAACTGATTGTCCAGAGCTTTACATCATCGCGCTGAACCCTATACAGCCTAAAACATCAACGGGCCCCAAACCCGAAACCCCTAAACCTTAATCCTTAACTCCTAAACCCTAAACCCCAAAAACCTAAACCCCTCACTCCTAAACCCTAAACCCCTAAACCCTACACCCCTAACCCTTATAAACCCTAAACCCGTAAACCCAGCAAGCTGCAAGCTCAAAGCTCGATCGGACAGCCCATCATCGCCCGGGCATCGCAGAGCGCCAGGAGCAGTTGCTCACGTGACTTCATTTTCCTTGCAGTTTAGGGCTTAGGGATTCCGGGCTTAGGGTTTATAGGAGCTTAGGAGTTTAGCGGTTTAGGGCTTTAGGGGTTTAGGTTTTAGGGTTTAAAGCTTCATTTTCCTTGCAGTTTAGGATAGGGGCCTGAATAATTTCAACAGGTCTCCGTTTAATAGCGGTCGATAAGGGCTACTATGAGGGCTACTATAGAGCTATTCTAAGGAGTGAATATAGGGGCCTTGATAATCAGAATACGGTTTGGGGTATACTATTGATACCATAATCATAACAAGTAACCCCAACATAGTATTGGCAATTCTTGACTGGGTTGGCCTTTAAACACGCCGAAACATATCTATATATAGGGCCCCTTATAAACCCAAACAAGGAAAATAAAAATGTCACAAAATCCAACTTAGTTGAGGCCTTTTAAGGCTCAGTTCCGGCTTAAGGTTTAGGGTGTAGGGTTCAGGGTTTTACCCAAAGGGTCCAAAGTACCTACATGGGAGAATGTAGGGTTTCTATACTAGGAATTCCTGTTATGATTTGGGGAGTATCCCCCATAACAGTACCTAGGACCCTTTGAGTTAGGATTCAGGGATGTTTAGAATGTCTACGGGCGGTTCTCTGAGTTAGGTCTCGTTTAAATCAGGACCCTAATTTAGAGAACTGCCCATACAGGACTTTGGGATTAGGTCCTAGGGCAGACTCAGGCTGTTTGGGTTTGGACCTTCGGGTGCCGGGCTGGCATATGTTTGTTGGGGGATACTATATCTACAGGGGCATACCTTTCACTCTTTTGCGAGTTTCATGGTTTTAGGGTCTGTGATGTAGAAAACAGGTACCCTGCAAGAGGAAGGCATGACCCTTTAGGTAAGGTGCTGTCACGGAAGGCTTGCTGATCAGAGGTCGAGTGCAAATTTGTTTCCCTTGTATGACATCCAGAAAGGCGAAGTAACGAAGTGCCGCGGAGGGTCCAGTGATCAAGGAATCTTTGGCAATGACTTCCACGTGACACCCTAACCTAAACCCCTACGGTGGCTTTAGGATAAAGCCAGGAGGCGTGAACACCCCAGACCCCCCTCCCCGCTCCAAATCCACTGCCGCGTTCTTCAACTATGGGTCTTGATATCAAACCCTGTAAACCCGAACCCCCCAGATGCAAATCATGAAGTCTGACGCAGTATGTCACTCTTGTGGTGTGAGGACCTTTCTGCGGCTTGTGGCTTCGATCTGCACGTCGCTGTTGCCCGTTGTGTTAGTATTTGGATCAGCTGCGGACGCCTCCTGGAGCTGCGAGATCTCGAAGGCGACTTGATTGATTTGGTCTGCTGCGTGACCCCACAGCGTCCACTGCACGCGCATGCCATCCAGCTTGGCGTCGGCAAAGCGTTTCTGGGATGATGATTTGAAGATAATGCTACATGCCTGAAGAGCCCAAATCCGATTCTTGAAGCCCAAGACTGACAGATCTTTGGTGTTTAGGTTTAGGGTTTAGGGGTGGAGTTCGCTCAACTTTGGGCACTTCAACCTCGTCACTCTTCAGGACGTTCGCGTGAACTTCTTTGACTATCTGTCACTTGGCTTGGGATATTGAGGTTCGAAAGGCTTTCGGTACAGAACACCATGGTGCTGTAGGATGACTTACCCAGTAAAGCCCCGTGTAAACGCAATGGATCAAAGTGACTAATCTTTTATCCTCGGAACTCCGCAGCCTAGGAGTTTGGGTCGACGTGCATGCTTGCCTTAAGGGCCAAAGGACCCTTAAAAGTCAGGGCCCTGTACCCTTATACTTTTATACTCTGAATCCCTATATATGGTGTATGAACCCTAAACCCTTTTAGGGCTCATTCCGTCTTTAAGCTCCTAGAAACCCACAGCTCCTCCGCGGCTCCTTGACCATAGTAAAACCCACACTGTGGCACTTAGGGTTTAAGGGCACCTGATAATCAGTCCGAGGGACAGAACCTTGCGCAGATCTCCAAGAAGTCGATGGCGCAATAGCACCTTCCAAGATCTTTTCCAAAGAGTCCAAGTACCCAAATACGAGAGCTTTACGTCCCCAAATCAAAACTCTGAATGGTTTCGTGAAATATAGAACCTCACTAATTATTGGGGTACGTGGACACTTCGGGTCTGGCAGCCACAGGAAGAACCCTGAATGGTAAACCTGAAACCCTAAGCCCCCAAACCCCGAAAAGTCACTAAACATCGAATCGCACCGTGTGAATCATTCGAAGGGCGTTTGTGTATAAGTGGTGTTCCAGACACCGGGAATCTGTTGCTTACGTACTCGAGTCGGCTTAGGGTTCCAGAAAGACCCCTGCAACACCCTTATACAACCTTCTTTTGATCCTGAATTCCTTCTTGAAGAACCGAAAAGACGCCTAGGACTGATCCCTAAAACCATGGTACAGCACCCCGGCTCCGGGTAGTTCAAGCTGACTTTTGAAGCTCCACAGCCAATGAACCCTACCTATAGTCTCCATTGTAGTCCCTATTGTTGGTTTAACCAATTACATATTAAGGATCCTATAAGGTAACCCCAAAAAGGTACTACAGTGGAGACTATATATGGTATAATCCTAAACCCTCAATCCCTAGCCTCGCGGGGCGACGAGCGGAGGAGGTGTTCCACCAGACCGCGTTTGCTGAGCTCATCCTCCTTCAGGTGTAGGATATGGGGATTCGCGCATGGGGCTTCGAGAGCAAAGAGTAGGGATCTTGATTCGCGCGTATAGAGTTTGGGATTTAGGCTTTAGGGTTGAGAGGGTATGCCTCATCACGGGGTTAAGGCTTAGGTTCTTGAAACAGAAAGGGTTTGAAGCATGCGGGTTTCAATCAGGGTTTGAAGTTAAGGGCTGTCATGGAGGCTAGGTTTCCACAGGGAACGTTCTCGAAGGTGTTCTTCAAAGGCTCCGATTGCTAACCAGAGAATCGCTTGGGTTCAGAGTCGCTAGGAATACGCAGGCTTAATGTTGATAGACTCTTTTGGGGTTCCTTATGATAAGTATAGTACAATGTGCCCCAAACCCGATTCTGGTTATCAAGGCCCCTATATTACAGTACCCATTATAGATCCAAATAGCAGGAACCCTTGTAGACCCCTTTCAAGGAACCCATAAAGGAACCCTAAAACCCGATTCTAATAAACCGGCCGAGGGTCTTAAAGCGTGCGGAGTAGCATTGCAACACAATGATGCTAGGCTAAGGCTAAGGGCCTGCCGGCATTGTAGAGGAACGGCCTATGCTGGGCGATCCCACTCTCTGCAGCCAGTCCTGGCCCAATGACAACGGACGGTCACGTGGCAATGGGCTCTCATGAGTGTCCCAAGAACCACGCGGCAGTTCCGTCTCATAGCGAAAATGCCTCAAGGAGTGGTGGATGAAAACCCAAAAGACCTAAATCGCAAAAAGTTAGGACTCAGAAAATAATCATTCAGTGACTATAGATTTCAAGATGCAGCCGCCAACACCTGACCAGAACTGACAACTAAACCTACTTGGAGGGTCGGGGGACTTAGTACCTGGTGAAGTCAATATTGGTAATTTTTCAGGCTTCTATAGTAGAGCACGAGGAGCCAGAACATATCCATGGTCAAGATGGTCATACTGTTGATGGACAAAATCCTGCATTACCCATTATAAGGAATATACCATAGTTCCCATAGTTTAGAGTCCTTAGGGTCATGCAGGATTTTGTCCATCAGCAGTATTATCATGTTATACTGCTCTGCCGTGCCTTGAATGGTGCAGCAAGACCGCAGTGACTACCGTGGATCGGGAGATGTAGGGTGCAGGACACCCTACGCGCTAAACCCTGAACACCCTCAAAACTTCAAACCCAAGCCCTATACAGAGGCCCCAAAGTAGTTCCTTTTTGGGATGACCTGATAGAATTCTATATATGGACCCCAAAAAGGGAACTACTATGGGGGCTTAGCATAAACCCTGAGGCCCTAAATCTTCAAGCCCCTAAGCACTACACCCTGAACCCCAAACCGAAAGCTTAAGCCCTAATTCAACTAAACCCAAAACCCTGATTAAAAAAAAAAAAAGCCCTGATTCAAAACCCAACCCCTAAACTAACGGACAGTCTCTGCTTCGGAGGCACATGGACAGTTTAGGTGGTGTTATAAGTAGGGTAACCATACTTAGAGCCCATATTAAGGGGCTTATAACCCCACTTGCAACTACCCATGAACCTCCAAGAAGGCAAGAAGGCCCTAAACCCTATCTGCCCTTATAGGATCCCTATAGTTTTAGATCCCTTTAAAGGGACCCTTATAACCCCCAAGTGCTTCAGAGGCACATGTGCTCTCGCAGATGCGGATTCGTTTGAAGCCGCTCAGCAACAAGGCAGGCGCCCATGACGAGACTGTCGATCCTCTGGGGCGATCCACGTGGAGGCTAGGGCTTAAGAGGCTTCCTTTAAGGAGTGGGTTCCGCTCGGGGTTCTATAGGGATTTAGGGTTGATCTACAATAAAATTCAAGATAGTAATAATGGTAGTGGATTTGAGGCTTTAGGGTTTTGGGGTTGAGGGCTGGCTAAGTTAAGTTTAGGGCTTGGGCTTAAGGGTTTGGGGTTTAGGGTTTCGGGCTCGAGGGTTTAAGGTTCGCTTAAGCCTGAACCGCAAGCGGCAAAACCCCCAACTCCTAAACCTGCGTAACGTTTCAGGATCTGGGCGCTGCCAACAGTTTTAGGATTGGGTGGTCTATACATTGGGTGGTCTATGAATGTGTAATCGTCGTGAGTGTCGTTATCTCTGGATCTTAACATCACTTCGACGCGAAGCGAAACCACTCACAAGGATGGGTCGCCTAAGGTTGCGAAGCCACACCCCATGACCCCTCACCATGCAAACATCGCGAATCGAACCCTAATCTAATGAAGTCTACCCATCGAAAGGTGAGCAGCACCAATCCGAACCAAGCCCAGCCCACCCTAATGAGGGTCCATGTGCCCAACAAGTATGCACGTTGGCCCCGAAGTACCGATATGGGGACTACCTTCAAGGACATAGTATATTCTTTACACTGAACTTAGAACCCTCGCAAAAATTCTAATTCTAGCTGTTTCTTAGGGATTATAATAACCAAGAATTAAAAAAAAATCTAAGTACCCCTAAGTACTATATACTCTTTGGATACGTGGACCCTTAGGGACCCACAGGGTGAGAGACGGAACTGAAGCCAAAATCACCACCCCAGCTCAGAACCCAGAGACTCCACGATCCCCTAATTAAGGAATATACCTTAAATCATATAAGGGATCCTACTATAATGTAAGGTATCGTCCTTAACTAGCGGATATTGGAGTCTCTGGAAACCCAAGAGAAGGGGGGGGAGCGTGCAAACAGTTTGAAGACGTTGGGGGTCCGCGCACGGGCCCTTGTAGCTGCATCCAACCAAACCCAGACCCTAGACCGTGGTGTGAGCGACCGCCATGTCAAGCCCATCCAGAATTTCAAGTGCTTCACGTCACCTCCTGTGCACGGCTTCGCACCAGTAGTGCATTCCCCTAAGGGTCCAAGTAGTTTTTGATACCTGAAAGGCCCTAAAGTCCTATAACAGGGAGTACTTGGACCCTCCCCTAATCGGTTCTACCACAGTTCGCGCCCATGCTTGTTCGATGTCGTCCTCGCCCGTAGTGTTTTCGTATTTTGCTTTAGGGGGTCAATGAAGAAATGCCTGTATCCGGGAATCCTAGGGGACAGCATTACTACAAGTAAGTATTGGGCTCCTACATCACACTGCAGCGGTTGAATAATGCAAGGGCTTTGAAAGACCCTTGTGCAAGTGAGCACTTTTACCTGTTAGGTACAGTACTGCAGTCCACATCAGGGCAGAGGTGGCTATCAACCAGGGGTGTACCTTATACGGTACGCCAAAGGCAGGGCCAATACAGGACGTCGTCAGGAAAAGGGCCGTAAACCCTAAACCCTATGAACCCTAACTGTGCAGCTCCTCGAACATCGACCGGATAAATGAACAATTCTAAAATACCGAACCCCCCATCGTAACCACTAATTAGGGGCCTTAATAAAAGAATTAGGGTTTTGGGGCCCACTATACTACAGCTATAGTCTAATAAGGAACCGCCAAAATAGTATTGGTAATCACTGAGGCCCCAACATTACGCCGGTTACCGGACTTCAAGAGTAATGATGCGCAGCAAGCGGCCCCTCTGCAGAAAGCACGACCACCCGCTCCATCATGTTCGGATTCCTCAGTCACTTCAGAAACCTCTCAAACTCCAAACCCAAGGCACCGAAAGAAATCCTAAATCCTAAACAAGAAAGCTGAACCTTCAAACCCTTAATAAGCCACAGCACTCCAAAAGTGCCGAATACCAAAGCAGTATAAGAATCCAAGATTCTGAACAACCAAACCCAGAACTTCAACACTCCAGTGACCAAAGTCCTACCCATAGGCCCCGTAGTAGTTCCTTCTTGCTACCTTATAGAGTTCTATATATGAACCCCCAAAAGGAACTATTATGGGGCCTATGGGTAATTTTAACTGCCTCAAAGATGAAACTCCTACATGCCAAACCCCAACCCCCAAAAACCCTGAAACCGAACGGAACCCTAAACCCTAAACCCTAAACCCTTGTACGACCCTTGAGACTCCCTTCAAGGAATGTTTCCCAACAACGCAGGAAGCCCAGGAAAGCTAAACTGCAAAAGCAGCCAAACCCGAAACGACTGGTATAATGGAGGGGCCTGCAATGATAATTAGAATGAGGCTTCGGAGGGTACACATATATTAAAAAAACACCAAAAAGGTATTGGTAATTATTTCAGCCAGAGACTGTCAAGGTCAGGCAAGGATCCGCTTGCTGACACTGATTCGGCAACCCGTCACACGTGTCATCTCTTGCGCATGCATGCCACCGGTTCCCAGCAGACTGCTCACAGCTGAGCTGGGAACGACCATCTTGCCTCGCGTTTACAAAGGTTTCAGGATTAGCGATAAGGCTTGAAGGTTTCGGGTTTAGGGCTTAGGGCCTTTAGGGAGTCCAATGGGTTCGGGGAGCTGGCGCCGAGGCTGGAGATAGAACTTGAACGTGATGACTTTTATATGGGTAGTTGTCAAAAGTATGGTTCCTTTTTGGGCACCCCAAATAACAGGTGCCATACTATATTAAGGACCCAAGAGGGGACCCTAATGCTGACAACCACGCATGTGAGCACCCCCCGCCTCTAATCACACACGGGAAACAGGCAGCCAAGTTGAAACCACAAGCCAACGCACCACCAACAAGAATAACAAAGAAACCCTAAGCCTTGTAAACTCGCAACACATATAAGGATCAGGATTTGGGGGGGACTCTTGAGGATACAGAACATAAGGTCCCTTCTAAGAGAGCCAGGAGTAGGGTTACTGCTGAGAGAGCCAGAAGTAGGGTTAAGGAGGGGGACCCATATGAGGTCAAGCTTCGGCTTCAAAAGCTGTAACTGTAGGTTCAAGGGATCAGGGTTTAGGACTTGGGATCTTGCGGTTACGGTATTTAGGGATATACACTTCGCATATTTTGGTTTTGAGGATTCAGGGTTCGGGGTCCAGGGCTTCGAAACTTCGATTCACGGGTTTGGGGTAAAGGGTTGGGGGCTCTCGGGGTTTTCTGGGCTTTTCTTTAGAACGATTTGTCGCCGTTCCCGGGAAGCACCAACCTACACTGCACACTCATCTTGTGTGATCAATGGATTGTCGATTAATTTTGGTTGTGGCTACAATCGGTTGTTGCATTGTTGTCGTTGGTGCTTCGCTGTCGGTGCTTCTTGTTGCTATTGTTGTGGCTCTTGCTTAGTGCTTAGTGAAATCTAGCGTTTCGGTTCAGGGTTTGGGAAGTTTGGGGTGTAGGCCCGGGACTTAGAGATAAAGCAATTGTAGCATGAATGCCCTGAAGAAGCATTTGCGAAACGCTCTCCATGCCTCTGAAACATTTTTGTAAATCCCCCCAAGCCCAACAATTTCCAAGAACTCCCTATTATGGGACTTCAGGGCCTTTTGATATCAAAGACCCTTAGAAAAAAACTTTAACGAAGGACTACATGGACCCTTCGAGAACCGCTCTCGCAGTACAGATTTGAAGCCCGAGGATACCCTTTAGTTCTTAGGACCCCCAATAAAAGTCGAGAGAGGGAAACCAGCTAGGCCCCCGAGTCTCTGTTTTGAAGTCCCTACCGGGTCTACCTTAGAAGCTGCCCCCACCCTGTAATAGTCACTATAAGGATTATATAAACTAGGGCCCTATTATATTCCTATTATACCACTATTACAGGGTAAGGACCCCTTCTAAGGTCTACCCCTCCCTAAAGCAATCTCGAAAGATACCAAGACAGTAAGTTGCCCTGAACGCAACACATCAAGCTCTAAACTCGACGCCCCAGAAACCCCGTAGTCAAAACTCTATAGCGAAACCCTGAACTGTCTAGACCCTGTAAACACTACATCCTACGCCGAAGCCCTGAACCCTAAACCCGAAGCCCTAAGCTAAACCCTCATTGAAGCCCGAAGGGCAGATAGTAAAGGCTTTTTGCCGCCCGAGATCTTTCATCCTCGGCGTACTTCTTCAAAGGCTTTAGACTATGTTCGCAGGGATTCGAGGTTTGGGGGTTTAAGGCTTTGGGGCTTTTGGGTGGTTCATTCGGGGTTTAGGGTTTGCAGCAGTTGGGGCTAAAGGTTTTCAGGGCTTTAGAGATTTAGAATGATTTTGATAGCGGTCCTTGGGGGTTTGTGGCTTGGGAGTTTGTGTTACAGCTTACAATAGAGGTCCAAAAGTTGGAAGCCCAGTAACCTCAATCCTTAAGGGCAATGCAAAGCGAATCCCAGCACGATTTGGCCTTCATCCGGTTTCCAACTCGATGGGGCTTACTGTATAGGGGTTGTTAGTATAGGGGCCTTAATAATTAAAACAGGGTTCTGGGGCCCACTGCACTATAATAACCAAAATAAAGGAACCCCAATTCTAGTATTAAGTTATAGTAGTTACATAGGCTCCTCCTATCCTAAACCCTAAACCCTATGGTATGGGGCCCGTGTTTATTTAGGCTCCTACAGTTGGGGCGCAGGGTTTAGCGGTGAGTTTTTTCCGGTTGAAGGGTTCAGGGCTTCGTCTGTTGGTTTGTTTGTGACGGTGTAGGGTTTAGGGTGTAGCATTGGTCTGCTGAATGCTTTGTGTGCAGAAATGCCCACCCCAAGACCACCCGGACAGTACTCACAGCGAGGCAAACTATCCAGCCAGCCGAACCATGTTCGACCAAGCCAAGGCCCAACATAATACCAAGAGCAAAATTTAGGTTTTGCGTTGGGGTGAATTCTGGGTCGAAGGGCCCTGTCATTGATTTGCCGATCTTTGGTGAAGGGTTGGGGGGCCCTGAGGGTTGGGGCCCTGCCGCACCAAGTCGTCAAGGTTGGGGGGCCTTGTCCATTTGCAAGTCGTGAAGGTTGGGGGGCCCAACCCTGGTCCATTTGCAAATCGTGAAGGGTTGGGGGCCCTAACACTTGTCCATTTCAAGTCGTGAAGGGTTAGGGGGCCCCCAACCCCCAACCCTTGTGGATTTGGAAGCCGCCTCAAGTGAAGGGTTGGGGGTTGGGGGTCCATTTGGAAGCCGCCTCAAGTCGTGAAGGGTTTTGGGCCTTCATTTAAATGACGCCCCAAGTCCTGAAGGGTTGGGGGGGCCCACCCCTGGTGGATTTGGAGGCCGCCCCAAGTCGTACCCCCGCCCCCGCGAAGCTAAAATCTTACGGTTTAGGGTTGTAGAAGAAACATTAGAGTCTAGCTCGGCGATGACAGCTTGGTGACCTCTCAGGAGTGTGCTCGCAGGCTCTGCAGTTCTAGCAGAGCCTGCTTGGTCTCGCCGAGCGCTCGACTGCGCCCGCCTACCCCAACAGAAGTCAGATGGGTGGCGGGCAGGTTTAGGGTTTAAGGTTTAGGGGTTTAGGGTTTGTTTGTGCACTTCGTTGCGCACCCTAAACTGGGTTCTGAGTGAGGAACTTAGGTTAATAAGTCACTATAGATCCCTATTAATCCCTATCATGGCAACTTGAATCAGCTTCCTGAACAAGAACCCAGTAAACCTAAATGGGTAAGCACGGTGGGTCTGAATGGCGGCTTACGGGTATTGCTGCCCGGAAAACATGTTCATTGCGGACTCTTGCAATCGGGGTTGAGGGCTTATAGGGGACTTCTAGGACTCTCATATGGAACTTGTAGGACTCTCGTATCCAGGGTTACTCTGTTCTTCCACAACCGGGCCCAAAAAAAGTTCAAACTTTCAAAGATAGAGCGAACAAAGAAGGCCAACAAGTTTAAAGTTGCCCCGTTCATTATCTAAGGCCAAGTTCATAGACCCCCCCAACTACCCGCTAGTGTGCCCCAAACTCCCACTATTAAGGACCATAAATAGCCACTAATTATTAAGGACCATAAGGGCTCCATTAAAGGGCCATTGGGGGGGGTCCTGATTTCAGGGCCTTTGGGATCAGGGCGCAGGACATAGATATATATACATATATATATATATATATATTTTTTTTTTTCATGCATATATTCAGGACTCCCTGAAGAACCCGCAGACAAAGAAATGCTTCCCGGCTAACTGCGCGATGTGCAGGTTGCGTTCGTGATCATGCGCTCTGGCTGGTCTATCCTTAAAAACCTTAATTACGTACGGGCCATGAAGTAGACGGAGCATGCAGCTTACAAAGAAGTATGGACGGTATGCACACGTCGGATGACCTTGAGGTTTGGGAAATCCAGGGCAAGATCAAGGGAACAAAGCAGAGCAAATCTCGAAATCAATGCCGCCCCGCGTCAGCGTGATCACTGTGTGGATGCACTGCAGCAATGGTCCAATGTGCGGTGCAGTGATCCTTGGCATCTAACATCCTTCAGAGTCCAACCACTTTCATGATGCTGAATGTACAGTTCCCGCTTCTGAGAACGGAACCCCATACGTCTACGTAGAAGAACACAGCTTCAACTCTGAGTATATGGAGCCAGAAATGAGCCAGTTGGAACCAAACACTCTTGGAAACTGTCCAACCGGTATGAACCCTTTGCGCTTGCTCATGTAGGAGCCTGAACCGTTGAAGTGTGTTCCATTTCACAGTGAAGGTTCTGTGAAGGGTGATATTGAAAATTTACCACTGCGAGAGTTTTTGATGAGGGCCTGAATACTAATCTAGGAACCTGATTAAGAAACCTTGAACCTTTAAAAACTTTATTAGGGATCCTTATATGGATCTTACTATTTTGGGGGTTGTGTAGGCCCCAGGTTTTTTAATTAGTCAGGTTCCTACATTAGTTTACCAATATTGACACCGTAGGCCTGGTGGGGCCCGGAAGCTAAACCGAAAACTTACGCCCTACCAGCACCAGCCCAATATCCTTGCCTTGTTAGATATTTTCTAATATAGGAACCTGATTAACTAATAAGGAACCCTATTAAAGGCACAAGGTTTCTTAATCAGGTTCCTAAATTAGCCTTTTCAAAGATGTTTCGGCTATAGAATCTAGAAGGTGCTGGAGCGGTAAAGGTGTTTTTTTTGCTGTCGTTGCGGGGGCGCATTTTATTTTTGCTGTCGTTGCGAGGGCGCGTCTTGTTTGTTTGCTGTCGTCCCCCGGGGCTGTCGTCGCCGGGGGGTGCGTTTGTTTTGCTGTCGTTTCGGCCCCCGCGCGTTGTTTTTGTTGCCGTGGTTGCGCTTCCCGGTGCGTATTATAATCACCGGGAAGCACAACGACGGCAAAAACACGCGCCGGGGACCGCAACGACAGCAAAACAAAAAATGCACTCCGCAACAACAGCAAAACAAAAACCACGGCCCGCAACGACAGCAAAAAAGCAACAGCAGCAACAAAAACACTCTCTTCCCGATGGGAATCCGTTGCTTTTCTGCTGTCGTTGCGGCGGGGGGCGCGTTTGCTTTTGCTGTCGTTGCGCGAACCGGGGTTCACTCACTCACTGGCTTCCGGGGTCCGCCCAACGAGAACAACAGCAACATAAAGCAACGACAGCGAACACAAAAGCCCGTAAACACTTAAACTTAAAAACCCTCAGTGCGAATCCTAAGCTCTAAGTCGCACACACTCTGCATCAGATTGCGAAGCCTCAACCTGCAAGATCGCATATAACGCTTTTCAGCAACTTTAAAAAAGCCCGGAATGTAAAGGCTAAAGCCTTAGACTCAAGACCTCGGCCGCCCACCTACTCCCCTAAACCCTACGCCCCAAATCCCTCAAGCCACGAGGCAACACCGCCCAAACCTAAACCTTCTATTTGGGGAGTAGGTCAGGTCCTTGCTCATTAATCATTAACCCAAACCCTGAACTCTAGACCTTATACCCTAGTACCCAAGTAAATCCCTAACCTAACCCTAAACCCTAAACGCCAGACCCTACACTAAAGCTTTAAATCTAAGTTTATCTCATGCCAGCCCAGGAGCACCAGCATACGGTCTTCCGTACCCGGAAAGAGAACGCAAGCGCCCGAGAGTTGCACCTCTCTGGGTTTAGGGTTTCAGGGTTCACGGTTTAGGGAGTTGAGGGAGTTGAGGGAGTTTGGGTTTTAGGGAGTTTAAGGTTTGGTTTCTTTTCGGGCCCCAAAGGATCTAGGGTCTTTAGGATTGAGGGCTTTGGCTCGGGTTCAGGATTGGGGTTCTGTCCTTTCCCCTACGGGCTAAAGTACTCCCTATTTATGTACATTTGGGCCCAAAAATTACATGGACCCTTACTTAGGGATATAGGAAGCTTCGGCGCTAAAGGGGTTCTAAAGAGGCCTCCATAGTACTGCTCCTGAGCCCGAAGCCTAAAAATTCTTTTAGGGATCCTACCATAATTTAAGGTATATTCCTTAATTAAGGGATTTTGGAAGGTCTGGGAAGATCATCCCAGAAGCCTAGCGCAAAGGATCTTGGGGGTTCAGGGCTGCAGACCTTAACCTACCAAAACCTACAAAAAAGTAGGCTCCCTATAAATTCCATATTAGGGTTTATAATAAGAACCTAGGTTTTGGTAGGTTAGGGAAGGTTTAGGCTTCCTACAAGGCTACTATAGGGATGGGATCTATTGGCGTTTTGGTGATAAGGCTTCTACAAGGGACTAGGATACCCAGTAACCTAAGAATAAAAAGGCCTCTCTTCTTGGTATTGGGTAACTTTATAAGGAACCTAGGACTACAAAAAGGGAATGAGGGTACTACTGGGCATCCTAGGTTGCAGGTTTGGAGTGTAGGGTTTTGGAGTTGACTACTGGGATCCTCAGTAAAGATGACCACTGGCACTGCAAGGAAGCCATAATCCTTCTTGAAATCTTGGATCTAATCCCACAGATGCTGAGAACCCCTAAACCCTAAACTTTAGGCCCTAAACTCTATGAAAGCCCAGGCACATTCGTGCGTGTCACTTCTTCGACTCGAGCAAGATTCTTTCCACCCTTGCCCAGCATCGCCCCACCGAGATGGCGAGGAACAAGCAACTTGCAACTGAACCACTCCTGGGTTTAGGGTTGGGGTTCAGGGTCTGGGGCTCGGGAGTTAGAGCTTGCTCGGTTTGGATTCGGGAAGGGGGTGGGTTCGTTAGCTCTGCGTTCTGATTGTTCTGATTTCACCAGTTAGCGGGCGGGCTCTCAAAGTACATCTTTGTAGCAGTGTCTGTTGCCCAAAACTTCCAGCCTGAACCCGAAGAGAGTGCAACAAGAACCGCAGCAGTCTATGGGCTCTGTCTTTCAAAAGTTCGTGGCGGCATATTAAAATCGCTACTTCTTTGAAAAAACGGCTTAGTTCTTTAAGGACTATACAGGGGTGCTCTTGCTCATCATTCAAATTCCTTCACCACGAGTCCTGACCCGAAATCCTAAACCGAGAAACCTGGAATAGACGTCTGAATAATCTGTAGAGTTTAGGGTTGCGGGTTACGGGTTTAGGGTAAGAGCATGCCCCTGCACCTCCTGCAATACATCAAAACAATGTTCTGCTCATTCAAGCCTCTACCCAGAGGTTGTAAAGTAGTTCCTTTTTGGGATTGCCGTATAATACTCTACCTGAACCCACCAAAACCTACTTTTTTGTAGGGTCCCTATAAATTCCATATTAGGGTTTGTAATAAGAACCTACAAAAATGAAACCCAAAAAGGAACTACTAGGGGGCCTATGGGTAGCGTCTATCCCCGGGGCTCCAAATGGCCCAGAGGAGCCTCTGCTCAGAGGCTTCGAGACCCAAGAGTAACCTAGGAACAAAAAGGGAGCCCTTTTTGAGTTAAAGGGGGTTATAAGTGGTTAGGGTTTAGGGGTTTAGGGTTTAGGGTTTAAGAGAACCTGAACCTTAAAAAAGGGAATAAGAGCCTACTCTGGGTCCTAGGACTTTAGATCCAGAAGCAGGTGCACTCGGAGCTCTAGGGTTTGTTACGGTACTACACCAATAAAGCACAGAAATGAAAGGTTAAACTTAAACTTTCTGATTTCTATTAGACTATAAGAACCCGAAAAGGTTAAAGGTTCGGTATTGGGGATCTATGTTACGGCATATTCCAACCTTGCAGCCTAAACCCTGTATCAGATACACCAGCTGCATGCTCAGATACTCGCTTGCTCATAGGCGAATCGCCCATTTCCGGAATTTCGCCCATATTCGGAAAAGCCTTCATAGATACCGGCTGCTCCTCTTTTGGACTTGGTGGTCTGCGGCTCTAGGGTCTAGGCTGAAGGGCGTAGGTGTTCGGGTACAACAAGTTGTCGTTTGGAAAGAAAGCCTGAGCCACGCCTCGCCAAGACTTGACAACCCTAAACCCTAAACCCCTAAACCAAGCCCAAGCCACAACGCCCTAGATTTGGGTTTTGCTCGGGTCTACAGATTTGTAATCTGAGGTTGACAGGGTTGTTCAAATGCCGAACGAATTCAACCGAAGCCAAGAACCTCCAAGCAATGTAACACGCAAAACACAAGGCATAAGAAAACAAGGCAAAACATGGCCGTCCTCTCCCCAGAGCGTATGCGCAACAGTCATGAGTCGACTGTGCGGCCGATTGGAGAGATGAGAAGGAGAGGTTGTCAAGTTTGCTGCGCAGATTTTTTGCAAGGAAAGCAGGATACATGATGCACTATGTATGCATATATATATATATATGTCAACAGAATTTAGTATGAAAATCTGCGCAGCAAATGTACTACGTACTACGACACAGGGATGCGTTGAAGCACGAAGGCTGCAGAAGGATGCGTGTGGGGCGCGCCTTCAGATGCAACGCACTGCTTCGGAGTTGAGACTCTCAGGCCAGTCATCAGCGATGAAATAAGGGGTTGGCTAGAGCATGCAGGTGCTAGATACTTACTCATGGAAGTTACCGCACTTACTGCTTGCATGTCTAGGTATGCTCTAGATTCTAGGTGCAGTTACATGTGCATATACAAGACAAGGAACAAGCGTACATGCATGCATTCGTTCACACATATGCATATACGTACATATACGTATACATGTACATATAGATATGTATACTCATTAATTACATACATACGTGCATACATACATGATATGCATACTTAAACACCCACACACACACACATGTATGTACATAAATAATTATGATACACAAAAAGCAATTATTTGTATACATATATATATATACACACATCATATATATATATAGATATATATATATATATACACACATCATATATATATATATATATATGCCTACCGGCCTACCTACCCACGTACTTACGTGCCTAACTACATACACATGCCTATCCGTAGAGACATGCATACATAGGTACACGCCTATACATACATATATACATATACATGCATACATACATTCGACAATACATAAATTCATACATAAATTCAGACCTACACACACATATACACACCACAAAAACAAATACATGCATACATACATACATGCATGCATGCGTACATCCTTAAATGTATACATAGGGTACATACGTACATACATACATACATACACACATGACATACATACATGTTACATACATACATACGTACGTACATGCACACATATATACATACTTACATTACAGGCACACACACACACCTACATATCTAGGCGCCTAAATTCCTACCTATATACTTGCACATGTACCTGCCTTTGTACGCCCATTCGTACATACATGTGCGCATACGTACAAGCATACATACATGCATGAATGCACATTCACTTCCTCACTCAGATACCGACTCGCTTCCTTAAACTACTGACTTGCTTGCTTACCTACTTACTTACTCGCATACAAGTATGAACCGTGCATATGTGCGTACACAGGTTCTTAGGTGCTTAGATACATACGTACATCAATACATACACGCACAGAGACATATGCATACATTAAACTTCGTTACATTACATCACATGCCCTCAACGACCCTACCCTGCGTTACATTGCAACACATATATTTCCTTACATGACACATACCGCTCTATCTCTCTCTCTCTCTGCCTCTCTTTCGCCGCGTCTATCCGTAAATATCTGTATACGTACAAATACGCATGTGCGAACATGTACAATTGTGCACGGCCAATAACATGCACATGTCGAAGTATTGGTGTATGTGCGCATGTATGCATGTGTGTGTGTAGGTATGTACATATGATAAATTGAAAGCATGTATGAAGGCATGCTTGCATGCATTTATGCATGTATGTGTGCATATGTATGTATGTGTATGTATATGACAGTGTGTGATGTCTGTATTTATGTGTATATATATATATATATATATGTGTGTGTGTGTGATCGGACAAACAAACTCATACAAACAAACACAAAGTAGCTCATCAACCAATAACCAACTAGCAGCTGATATGGACTAATACAGGGGCCTTAGTGATTAAAATGTGGTACTTGGGCCCATTAGACTATAACTACAAAAAAGAACCTCCAAGATAGTATAGGTAATTCTTTAAGGCCCCTATCCTAAACCCTAAACCCTATGGATCCCTTAAAGGAACTTTTAAGGGTCCCTTTAAAGCGTCTATAGTATGCACACAGACAAAAACCTTTGTCGGCTGCCAGGCTCGACTCGTTCCTAAGTCCCCACTTGGAGGGTCGGGGGACGTAGTAACTATAAGGGGTTCCTTTAAAGGGGTCCTTTAAAGGGATCTATAGGGTTTCTATAAGGGTATAGGGTTTAGGGTTTAGGGGGACTTAGTTACTGGTTATTTTAGGGACTTATAAGTACCATAACCCCAATGAGGGTCCCTTTTCGGGTACTTATAAGTCTACTTACTATACCTACTTACTAAGTCCCCCGACCCTCCAAGCAACCTACAGCAAGCGCCAAGTCTAGGCCCTAATTAGCGTAAGGAATAGAGCTAAGGGTTCCGTAAAGGGCTCCTTAAAGGGATCTAGAAGGGTTCCATTTCCTTAGGGTATGAAGAGCCTAAGCTATGTTCCTCAACCCGAAGGGTCCATGTACCCAAATAGTATAAAGTAAAAGCCAGAAAGTTGGAATATGATTATCCTAAACCCTTTATGGTAGATTATAAGGTATCCTGCCCTGAAACCATATTCCAACTTTCTGGAGTTCCCTATATACTTTGGCAATAAAGTACTCCCTATACAAATAAAGGTACATTGGGCCCAAAGTATATACTATTTGGGTACATGCACCCTAAGGGCAAACCTCAACTCTAAACCCCAAAGAAATGGAATCCTTACAGAACCCTTATAGATCCCTTCAAGGAACCCTTTCAGGAACCCTTAGACATACTACTTAATTCAGGGGTATTGAATTGGACTCTCTCGGTGCCCACGGGGTTAGAGGTCTAAGCCTTGGGGCACCCCCCAAGGTTTAGGGGCTGTTTAGGGGTCTAGGGTTTAGGGTTTAGGGTACAGTAACCTCAATAAGTACTTATGGGTTTTGGTGTCTATTCTGAGAACTATTCAAGCTCCTGTACTACCAAAACGAAGCCATCTAGAAACCCCAAAGAAACCCTAATGCTTCATAGAAACCCTATAGAGACCCTGATAGATCCCTTTAAGGAACCCTACACAAACCCTGCATCGATAGATCTTAGGGCCGCGACTCCAGGAAGTAGCGCTGCGCCTTCTGGGTCAAATGGCTCCTGAAAACCCAGAGACTCCAATATCCCTATTATGATGTAGGGTATATTCCTTAATTAAGGGATATTGGAGCTCCGAACTGCGGTCTCGGTCTAGGGTAAAGGGTTTAGGGTTCAGGGGTTAGGTTTCAAGGTATAGGGTTTAGGGTTCAGGGGTTCGGGTTCAGGGAATAGGGTTTAGGGTTCAGGGGTTAGGTTTCAGGGTAAGGTAGGGTTTAGGGTTCAGGGGTTGGGGTTTAGGGACACATGCTGAAACAAAGTCCTCTGCCAACCCTACTTGGAGATTCATGGGTAGTTTTAAGGGGATTGCAAGTCGCCTAACATGGGCCGTGATCATATTTACCCTACATATAACCCCGCTTATGATTACCCATGAACCTCCAAGTAGATCCTAAACCCGAAATCCCCGTAGAAGCCTTCCATGAACCCACTCTTTAAAGGAACCCGTTTAAAGCCTAAATAAACCGATTGCATCCCAAGGCTACAAACGAAACGAGCTAGGCCCATAGTCTCGTCAAGGGATGAAGCTCCCAGCCCGGAGTCGGTAATCAAAGGGGAAAAGGAGGGGGACCCCTACCCTATAATGGGCTATATAATGGGTATATAATAGCTATATTAAGGGTATATACCCAGGGGTCCTTATTAAGGGTCCCTCCTTTTCCCCTTTGAGGTAAAGCTTGCAGCCTTGGGGTTTATAGCGTGGAGGTTTACGGGTTGGGGTTTGGGGTTTGGGGTTTAGGGTGTAGGTTTGGGGTTTGGGGGCGCAAGGTTTAGCGTTTCAGGTTTGCGGTTTATGGCTCAGGGCGTAGGTTTTTCTGCTCCACTCGACAAAGCCTATCAACACCCTGCGACGCTGTCACTGCCCCGTACAATCGTGACAACCATGAATCCCAAAGCCCCAACAACTGCCCAAAGCCCCGACACCAAAACCCAGACCCCACCCTAAACCCTAAACCCGACCCCACCCAAGCCATGGCTTTCAACACTGCGAGTCCTGGTCACCGGATCCATTCTTCCTGTCTGTGAGAAGCCTGCACCGTGTGTAGGAACCTGATTAAGAAACCTTGGGCCTTTATTTGGGTTCCTTATATGAATCCTACTATTTTGGGGATATAGGCCCAAGGTTTCTTAATCAGGTTCCTACAGTAGGTTGTTTGGGTTCAAGGGTGCGTAAATTCAACTGATCAGCTCCAATCTAGACACCAGGCAACTTTCATGGGCAACGATAAGTGTTCAGGGGTAAGGGTCTCAGGATTGGGACTGATAGGCTGCCTGCTTGGAAATGGGTACAGTAGAAGCCCAAAAGTTGGAAACCCAATAGCCTCAATCCTTGAGAGTAATGTACAGGAAATTCCAGAACTATTTGGCAAAAATCCGGCTTACAACTTTATGGGGTTTACTAAAGGGGTAGTTTCGCAGGGTTTGTAAGTCCGGCTAAAGAATGCCCTCTTGGACTCTCTCAGTCCTGATACTCGCAGTAGTTCAGCACTCGTACATACTTACATCTAGCAGCTAGCAGAAAGGGCCTTGATGATCAGGACAGGGTTTGGAGTACAATATATTAGAGTTGACCCTACTGACACTACAGGCTAAACACTAAACTCTAAACTCACGTCCCACACCCTACATTCCATGGGCACCTACGGACCTACAGATCAATGCTATTGTGAGTTTCCAACCAGTGGGGAGCTCTACCTCAATACAAAGCTGCTCTGTAGACGGAGCCCTGATCCTTAAACCCTACTTGGAGAGTCATGGGTAGTTATCAGTCTGGTCATAATCCCCCCAAAACCGGCTATAACTATAGTTACCCTACTTACAACCCCGCGTGTAACTACCCATGAACCTCCAAGTAAACCCTGAATCCTAGATCCTCGTAGAACCGTTAAGGGAACCCTGAACGGACTCCTAATCTCTGCGGTTTTAAACCCCCCTTGCCTCCGACTTGTGGCACTGGTCACGAGAAGATGCGGCTGAGGGCCCAAAAGTGCGTTCGGCGGACATGAAGATCCCCAGCAGCTGATAATGAGGAGGTTCCCATAAGGGTCCATGTAGCCAAATAGTATATACTTTGGCTTTGAAGTACTCCCTAGGTAGATTGGGCCCAAAATCTACACTATGTGGGTATATGGACCCTTAGGGTTCAGCTAAGTGCCAGGATTGAGGTTTAGTTCAGGGCTTCAGGGTTTAGGGATTTAGGGTGCAGGGTTTAGGGAGGGGGGGTTGACTGGAGCTTGTATCGTAGGTGGTCTACTTACTATCCCAATAAGCCACAGAAATGAAAGGTTAAACTTTCCGATTCCTACTAAACTGTAAAACCCGAAAAATTGCTAAACATTCAGAACCCAAAAGTTATTTCTGAGCCCAAAAAGTTACTACACTATAAGAACCCGAAAAGTTTAAAGGCGAGGCATTGGGATCTAAGTCTAGGAACTACCCATAGGCCCCATAGTAGTTCCTTTTTGGGGGTTCATACATAGAATGTTAAAAAGTAATCTCAAAAACGAAGTACTTTGGGGTCTCTGGGAAGCCAGACCTAGGGTTCGGCCCCAGCAGCAAAACCACCGAACGTCCCAAAAAAGTCTGCTATGTTTCGCGAGGTAAAACACTGAAGGGACTGAAGGCCTTAACCCCACAAGCCTTGCAGACTACTATGTGGGCCTTAATAATTAGAATAGGGCTTTGGAGGTGATATACTATAGTTACCATAAGGAACCACCAACACAGTATTGGTAATTCTTAAGGCCCCCCATCTTAAGCTCTTCAGGCATCAAGTGCAACAAAACCGTAAAGTGCAGGCACTTATTTACGAAATGTGAGCCTTTGACAATGGACACTGTGAGGGTGACCCCAAATCTGCTAGCACAAGTCTCCAAAGCTGCTCTTGTGAAGGAATTTAACTTACGTTACTATAGTAGTGGCGATCTGTAACAAACCATGTGGTTCTTCGTATTCTGGCAATGAGGTTGTACTGCTTACCACGTACCATGGGTTTGGTGGATCCGTGTTTTCGGGTGTGCTCTTGTAGTGTCATAACAGCGGAGCTGCACTGCGATTCGTAGAGGCTGCTGGCCAACTCCTGGATAAGTACCTTCAGTCAAAGTGTATACATCCCGGAATCACTAAGGCCAGCCACACGTTCCTGACTAGACGCACGCAATACTGGACAAAACCACCAACCTAAACCCCAAACCCTAAACCCTATGGCAACCCCAGCCTTACCGCACCCTAAACCATGAGGCACCATCATGAGTTTAAGGTACAGTCGTTAGTTAAGGGGTTTCGCAGTCTCTGGGAATGCCTACAGCTCACCATGGCAATGGCAATGAAAAGCCTGGCTCATGATGATTAACAGTCACAGCACAGAGTGGTACGGTGGATGATATAAATCCTGCACTACGCATAATAAGGTATATACCATAAATCCCATAGCTTAGGGTCCTTAAGGTAATGCAGGATTTATATCATCAACAGTAAGAGTCCTGAGTCATGACGCATACTCGAAACCATGCAAACTCAAGCTTGATGCAACACCCTAAGGCTTTATGAGCTTATATCGTATATACTTGGGCCTTAAAGGGGTTCCTATATGGGTACTTTAGGGTACAAGTATATACTATATGGCTACGTAGAGCGTTTGGGACATGAGTGACACTAGTCCAGATGTAATTGCCGACACGAAGGGCCCGATCACCAGCAATATGTCTATCAAACCAGCCCATCAACGAAAGCAAACACCCATCAACATCGACAGCTCCAGCTATGCCAGGTTATTGTGACAGTATTGCAAGACTTCCCTTGACCCTGAAGCCGTAAATGATTCAACCATGAAAAGATTCAAGCGAAGCATGCAACCACAGATAACAGAACCGGCTTCAATTCGCAAAGGCTCGAACCTAGGAATTACCTTCACGTAAGAAGAAGAACTGCTTGCAGGTATACCTAGATAAGTGGGCCGTGATGTTGATGGTGAAGGTGATGGCTACGGTTATGCTGCCAATGACAACGATAGTGATGGCTATGTCAATGTGTAGCTGACAACGAAGATGAAGCTAGATAATGTGGGAATATTAGAAGTGGCGATGGGGCCTAGGAGAACATTATAGCATAGTGCTACTAAGACACCCTATAAGGAGCAATGCTTCTCCCCTTGGAGTATGTTATAGCATAGTCCGACAAAGAACCCCCCCAAACAAAACTGCGCAACCGTCCTGAACCCTTCAGTCGCTGGGTCAGTCCCTATGCTGACCCCCCAAAGGCCGCATCTTCATTAGTACCGGTTTAGGGTTGAGGAGTTAGGGTTCAATTGTTTAGTCTAGACCCCCCTTAGAACTGTAATAAAACACTATGTGGAGTATTCTCTTGGGTTTTAATGGAACAAAACTTAGAAAATAATTCCTAAGGAGACTACAGTAGCAAGGCCACTGAAACCCTGAAACCCTAAACCCGAAAAAGCCCTAAACCCTTAGGTTCCTATAGCCAGACACTCCAATATCCCTTAATTACGGAATATTCCCTAAATCATATTAGGGATCCTACTATAAGTTAAGGTATCGGAGTCTCTGCTTGGAGGGTCGGGGGACTTAGTAAGTAGCTAGTAAGTAGTAGACTTATAAGTACCCTAAACGGGACCCTAATTGGGGTTATGGTACTTATAAGTCCCTAAAATAAGAAATAAGCAGTTACTAAGTCCCCCGACCCTCCAAGTGGGTATTGCGCAAGATGCTCCTCATCCTGGGTGCCGGTTCTGCTCACTCTGCCTTTGCCGCCCTTCCTGGAGTCTGCTGGAAGGAACTACTACAGGGGCCATGTTTTAGAGTAGGATACAGTGTTCCTTTGAAGGGGTTACGAAAAGGGCTCTGTAAGGATTCTATCATAGAAGGGCCTGAACAATCAATCAGAATAGGGTTTTGGGGCCCATTATACTATGACTATAATAAGCAACCCGCCCCTCCCAAAAAGTCTAGGTAATTATTTGGGCCTGTTAACCGCCAAAGCCCGATGAAAGCGCTGCTACAAACGGTTCCTATCGAGTTTGGTTTAGGGTTTGCGAAGCCTAGAGGGTTCAGTTTTTGCTTCAGGGTTTATAACAAGTCACAGGGACCCTTAGGGGGGTAGGGGGGGGGTAGGGCCTAGGGGGACCATCCTTCCTTAAATGCACCGCATGGGCATTAAGGCCCCCTAATTAACCCCCCTCCCCTGCCCCATTGAGAGTGCCTATGATCACTATGATGTTTAGAATCAGGGTTGCTGCAGGGATTCGGGCTGCTGCCTCAGGGCTTGGGGGCGTAAGATGTAGGGTTTCGCGCGTAGGGCTTCCAGCATCCAGCACAGCTCATGACTTTTTGCACGGTCTTTAAACACCTTCCGCAAAAGCACGGCATGATCTCCTGCATACAATCCAAGTCATCCTCGTTGTACTCAATAATTGGTTTCGCTGCTTTCTTTTTGCTGTCTGCCCTTGGAGCCTTTTTGTCTTCGTCGCCACCAAGCACTGCGAAGCCACAGCCTGGAAACCCTGGCGCCATCGGTTCAAGAAGCACGCGATGGTCACCTGCCGTTTGGGGCGTTGCTCTGTGGCACGTGTCGAGCAAGCCATGTAAGGCAAAAGATTACGTCAACTTGCACGAACTGTGCTCATTCTATCTAGGTCCATTGGCAGCGTCGAAGCTTGCAGCTTGCCAACCTTGGCTGCTGGTGAGTGATCTGATGTCACCAACGCCATTGTCACCAACGCCATGGCCACAAAGGCACGAGCCTGTGCTGTTGAAAGCATGGTGTAGAGCATCGCGGCAAAGTATTGGGGCTTTAATAATTAGAAGAGGGTTTCGGGAACAATACACTGCAATCATTATGAGAAAGCTCCTGGAGCTTTACCTAAATTGTTCTATTATCAATTCTTTGACTTATGGGTGGTTGTCAAAATTATGGTCCCTTTTGGGGTCCCTATTATAATACGGCACCTATTATTTAGGGTACCCAAGAAGGCACCCATATTTTGACAACCACCCTTGTATTCCCACATTACCTGCATACCGGGAGCGGGGTCTGAAAGGTGGCACCTAAACCCTAAACCCCGAACCATGTTCCACAGCGCTCTGCTGCAGCTTCATGCTTGGAGGTTCATGGGTAGTTATAAGTTGGGTTATAAGTCCCCTAATATGGGTCATAAGTATACGTACCCTACTTGTAACTACCCTCGAACCTCCAAGTGCTTCTATTCGCAGGGCGTTCTCACCCTTCTGGCGTTGGTAAGCCATTGCCATAGAACCCCAACCTGCACGTCTGAAGCCCCGAAACCTTCAAACCTACTAATATAGGGGCCTTAATGATTAGAACAGGGTCTTGGGGTCTATGATACCATAATTATACCCTAAACCCTAAACCCTAAACCGTAAGGAACCCCCAAAATCGTATTGGTAATTTCCTTAGGCCCCCTACAGTACGAAGAAATCTGAGCCTGCCACCCGCCACACCAAACTGCAAGGCTCCCAACCCCCTAAGAACATAATGGGCTCCTTAAGGGCGCCTTTAAACGGATCTATAGGGATTCTATGGGGGGTACAGGGTTTAGAGATTTGGAGGGTCGGGGGGACTTAGTAACTGCTTATCTTAGGATCCTATAAGTACCATAATTAGGGTCCCTTTTAGGGTACTTATAAGTCTACTTACTACCTACTTACTAAGTCCCCCGACCCTCCAAGTAGATCCTTAACTCAACAATCTCGAAGACCTGCAAGCCTTGAACCCATGGAATCCATGAATGCATCTGTGGTTCAAAGCCTCTCAATACATCCTCAAAGCCTAAACCTCCAAACCCCTAAGAAATCAAAATCCCCCTTTCCGAATCCCTAAACCCTAAACCCTAAAACCCAAAAAACAAATCCCCCACTTTCGGAATGCCTTCGTAAAGGCCCTTGTTGGACCTAGCCCTAAACCCTATACCCTAAACCCTAAACCCTAAGCCCTAAACCCTATACCCAAAACCCTAAGCCCTAAACCCTATACCCTAAACCCTAAGCCCTATACCCTAAACCCTAAACCCTTCTTAAACCTGACCTTCCCCTCTTGTAACCCCCGAGTCTGGGCCTCTGGGCCATGGCTGGCACTGGCCAGAGGTGTACTACAAGCTCGCTTTAAGGGTTCCTTGTTGGGTTCCTTGAAGTGTTCCTTTAAGGGTTCCTTGAAGGGTTTAGGGTCTAGAGTTTCTTTTTTTTGGATCTAGAGGGGCTCTATAAGCGGGGGCTGGGACTGTAAGGTTTTTTTGTGTGAGTTGGCTAGGCTGGGTTTAGTGCTTTGGGTGTTCGGGTTTAGCTAGGGCTTGGGCTTTGAAATGGGGTTTCGGATGGTGTAAAAGGTTTGGTATGAGGAGTTGAAGATTCATTGATATAGGGTTTAGAATATGTGGTCTCGGGTTTCCTGGAGTTTTGGAATTTCGGTCTGGGCCTACTTGGAGGGTCGGGGGACTTAGTAAGTAGGTAAGTAGACTTATAAGTACCCCAAAAGGGACCCTAATTAGGGTTATGGTACTTATAACTCCGTAAAATCACCAGTTACCAAGTCCCTCGACCCTCCAAGTAGGGCTTGGGATGAGTCTTGTACCAGCTCTCGCTTTAGGAAGACTTTGGCTGGGCTTTCTGCTGGTTCTGCTGTCCAGAAACGTTAATCCTAAATAACAACCTAAACCTATATAGGGATTAGATGGGGACTATGCTACCCCAAAAAAGCTTAAAGGCTATCTACTCCACTACTATAGGTAAAACCTGAATCCTAAACCGTGGCTTTCTTAACGTGAAGACTGCTAGCGTATGCGGCTTCTGAGCTCTGCCCTCGACTGCACCTGCCTGGCTTCTGCCGCGTTTGAGTATCGGTTGTGCTGGAAAAGGCTGAGGTCAATCCCAGAATTGAACTTAGACTTAAGGGTTTAGGGGCTAGGGTTTAAGGGTTTAGGGGTTTGGGTTTTTTGTTTGGGGGGGTTTTAGGGGTTTAGGGGTTGAGGGCTTAGGGGTTTAGAGGTTGAGGGATTAGGGATTTAGGGCTTAGTGTTTACATATTGCCTATGGCCCCCAAAACCTACCTGGCTTCCTTTCTTTGGTTTCTTTATAGAGTTCCTTAGGCTGTTTGGGCTGCAGGTACCTTTAGTTAGCCCCAAACCCTACAGAGTAGTAGGTTATGACGCGCAATTAGCTGATTAACCCTTATATCATCAGGTAAGGCCTAGGCCAGAAAGAACACCACTAGGGAAAGGATGCCAAAAAACCTGTAGAAGTATGCCGTGAAACCTTTGGCCTTGTAAAGGGGTCTTTAAGGGGCCGCTATAAGGGATCTATTAGGGTAGTACAATATAGGGGCCTTATTAATTAGAATAGAGTTTGGGGGAAGTTCGCGTTGAGGTGGGAATCCGGGAACTGAAGCGCTAGTCTCAAGTTGGTGTTGACTCGCTCATGAGGCCTGGGTCTTTCGCAGCTCGTCCAACAGCTAAGGCGACCCAGGCCGGGATACACGAAAGCTATACGCGCAGATACAGATACAGATACACATGCAGAAGCAGATACATCCACATAGCCATACACTTAAACATAGACATATCCACATCCTTATCCATAGAGGTATCCATATGCATATACATGCGTGTGTATATATATATATATATATGCATATACATATACGTATACATATGCATACAAACACATATGTCACACATATAGATATCCATATGGCCCATACACATACACATGCACATACAAATATATACACACACACACATACACACAAGCACAGATGCACATGCATATATTCGTATCATCTTTTTCTGTAGAAGCCACCAGAATCGGCATCATGAGCCCTAAACCCTGAACACTGATCATGTTACTGATAGACCCCGGATCCCTTTGTTTTCACTCGCTCACTTCTTCCTTCGCCCTGCGGTCCGCCGCGCATCGCTGCGAACCCACTCAGTCACCTTTGGGTTAGGGTTTAGGCTTTAGGGGTTAGGGTTTAGGGGTTAGGGTTTAGGGTATAGGGTTTAGGGTTTAGGGCTTAGGGTTTAGGGGTTTGGGTTTAGAATTTGGTGCCTTTCGGGTTGGGGCCTGGCAATTCGGTTTTTTTGGCGGACAGACGCTTGGGCCACAACCCATACTTAGAAGATCATGGGACTTAGTAAGTAAGGTTATGGATAGGTTATAACTAGGATAACCCCACTTAGGGGACTTATAACCTCATTTATAACCTACTCACTAAGTCCCATGATCCTTTAAGTACCTACTCTGAACCTAAACCCGAAACCTTAAACTCTGCACATGTGCCTAAAGCTTCAAACCAAAGCGAATCCAGTCTTAGCCTTTTTCCACAAAGCCTCATACCCTTTCAGTCGGAAACATACCCTAAATACTGAGGGATGAACCTTGATGGCGACACATCACGGTATGTTGCTTTTACTGAACTCTGAGGGTCCATGTGCCTATGCGGACATTCTTTGGCCTGATAGATCTGATGGTGTGCTTATGCAGATACTTTCGGGTCAAAGTTCATGGAAGGGTGTTGAACAGTTGAGCCATCCAGGTTGTTTGCACTTCAATGGACCGACGTTGTATTCTAGAATTCTTAGAATAAGGCCTAGTGATTAGAGTTATGGCCATGTAGAAGCTACGCCGCAAGGACCCGAAAAAGCAGCCCAACCCCAAACCCAAACCCCTAAACCGTTAGCCTAAACCTTTAACCACAAACCCTAAACTTCACCTAAACCCGAAATCCTCAACCCTAGACCCCGAACCCTAACCCCTAACCCCTAAACGACCCAAACCTTGCCCCCCCGTACCCCCAAACCCTAAACCCCAGGCGAATTTCACCGGGGCCCGAAAGCGGCGCCTTTCGCCGAAGCTCGGGGCACCGCTGGCACTCCTCCAAACCTCGAGATTTCGGGGTGTTTAGGGTTCTTGGTTTGAGGGTTTTTGCGGTGTTGGGTTCAAGGCTTTACGGTTTTTGGGTTTTTGGTTTTTGGTCTAGGTCTTGAGGGTTTTTGGTTTTGGGGTCGAGGGTCTTAGTTTTTGGTGTGTGTGTGTGTGTCAATGCCTGTAGGCGGGTGTTCTTCTTTACGTGTAAGGGGCTTTCGAACTTTGACATTGGCACATCATAGTTTACAGTTCCGCTGCCATGCATACACGTACGTGTGTGTGTATGTGTCCTTGACGAAGGAGCCCCCTTGATAGCTCTCATGGGCTGCCACTATAGATTCAAAACACAAGTACTAATGACAAATTGTCAGAACATGGACATCTGAAGAAATCCTGACCTAGGAAGTGTATTTTCGGTACATACGTCTCGCGACCTACTCTTTCTCAGTTTCGACCATCCCGCCCTAAACCCTAAAGCCTTGAACCCCGAAACCCGCAGCCCTAAACAGAAACATCCCAAGCCCGAGGCAAAGTGCAGCACCAGTGATGGGGCATGTGGCCCCATGGGTTTGGAGCCACCTTCCGAGAATGAAGCGGAAGCAAAAGCTCAGGGTGAGGTCGGGTGCCGATAAGCGGGGCCAGGCTGAGATCTCCGACCCTCCGCAGCAAATGCAAAAACATATGCAACCCGCTTGACAAACAGTTCGACATGCTATAGCAAAAAGCAAAGTCATGAAGCCAAAACATCAGTTCTCAGTATTAAAGCCCCTGAGTTTGAACCGGAATCTGTATCTGGAATCGGGGTGACGCCCTGGTTACTTGCGTCCTGGCTTCGAGATCGGAGTGCCAGGGAAGACATTCGTGGTTCATGTTCTGGAATATATGAGGGTTTAAGGTTTCCCCATACATGAGGATGGTGGTCCGGGTTGTACTGGCGATGGTGGCGATGCTAACGGCAGAGATTATGAATCGTCATCTGCTGAACTTTCTGTACGAATTAAAATCTGCGAGTGGCTTCCAACACAGCTTCTACACGCACCTGCGGTTCCTACGTAGGGTGAAACCCTATCGGCCAGATAACGACCTATACAGGCTCCAGGCTCTAAACCCGATAGGCCTTACAAACAAGACCAAGCCATATAAGCCCTACGCCCTAAGTTCGGCGGTTCAGCACTTGCTGTCATCGGCGAGTGTGGACTCCGCTGTGAGACTCTGACACCACTGAAACTCAAAAAGGGCTTAAGTATCTATAGAAACGGAACTTTAGCATTGAACCCAATGTTACCCTGAAAGGGGAACCCTCTTATAGAATTATTGCCATATATAAGGGGACTACTTACCCAAACCATATATTATATACATCCCTAAGGGTCCCAAGGACCCATAGTTAGGTACTCGGTTTGAGGATAGCAGTTATGCAGATAAGTTTTGTGGAGAGTAATTATACCAATATTGGATGCTTGGACCCTTCGAGTTCGGAGGATATTTACTCGGTTCCTATTATCAAACCCCTACTTCCTACTATGTAAGTATGCAAGACCTTATTCAGGTACATGAAGCAGTAGACAAACACACCCGTCACGATCCCTCGAGCCGAATCTTGTAACTGACAAAGACCCTAAACCCCAAACCCCTGAACCTAAACCCCTAAACCCTAAACCCCCAACCCCTAAACCCCAAACCCCCTAAACCCCTAAACCCTAATCCGATCAGTCGAAGAGAGGCCTCGCGAGAGTCGATCGCTCGAAGACGATGCCACCTGCGCAAGTTTGTGGGGAAAGGCGCTAGTTATCTATCTGTCTGTCTGTATATAATATGCAATATGTACTATAGAGTATAATAAGGCATAACCGTTGTGGTAGTAGTAGTAGTAGTAGCAGTAGTAGTAGTAGTAGTAGTAGTAGTAGTAGTAGTAGTAGTAGTGGTAGTAGTAGTAGTAGTAGTACTAGTAGTGGTAGTGGTAGTGGTAGTGGTGGTGGTAGTGGTGGTGGTGGTAGTGGTAGTGGTAGTGGTAGTGGTAGTGGTAGTGGTAGTGGTAGTGGTAGTGTAGCAGAAGAAGTAGTCGTCGTCGTTGTAATAGAACTTGTATTATTGTTCTAATTATTGGTAGTAGTGCATTACCTGGAATAGGACGCAAATCCTCGACATTCCGCCGCAAAGCCAAGTTATGCTTACTCTATTTTAATTTTCGCGTGCAGCAAACATGCGCAAACCGGCGAAACTGCCAAGAAACTAATCTTGGAAGAACAGGTGGGGCTTGCTTAATAGAGGAGCCTAAATAGTTACCAATACTATTTGAGGGTTCCTTGCGATAGTTTTTGGGCCCCAAAACCCTATTCCAAATTAATTCAGGCCCCTATATTAGAGGTGCAAGTCCCTGCTTGCGGTGCGGACGCGCGTAGTCAGCTGTTGATCTGTAGCAGCTGCTGCCCACAGGTCTCTGTAGGGGGCCTTTACAAGGGCTCTATAAGGGCTCCTTCAAAGGGATCTATAGGGTTTCTCGGATTAGGGTTATGCATACCCATAGGCCCCATACTAGTTCCTTCTTGGGGTTCATATAAAGAATTCGGTAATGTAACCCCGAACATTTAATTGACGGACAGCGGTCTTGGCCGCGTCATCAGATGTCTGCACAGACAGAAAATTTGAGATTCCTGAAGACTCAATTTTGGATGTCCGAGTGTTTGCTTCAAGGTTTGTTCACTGAAAGTGTTTTGAGAACAGCTTGGTCATTCGTTTTTAGCATGCTTGCTGCATATCAGCAGAACTGAGCATGTTTGGTTGCACATCATGTCATGCATGTTGCTTTGGCTTCGGTCAACAGCATCAGGGACCACGACAACATTGGTTGCACAAGATCGAAAATTCAAACTTGCACAGTCGAGTATGCACTATAGCCTCCGCTGTAAGCCCTTATTTTAGGATGCTAGACCAAACAAGTTAAGCCAAAAAGGAGACAACGGCGACTACAGGAAGTATTGCTAGCCCTAACCTCACACCCTTAAGCCATAAACCCCAACCTAAACCCTAAACCCCTAAGCCCTAAACCCTAACCCCAAACCCCTAAACCGCAAACCCTGACCCCCCGACCCCCAAACCCTCAACCCTGTACCGGAAACAAACTCAGAGAACCCAATATCCCTTAATTAAGGAATATACCTTAAATCATACTAGGGATCCTATTATAATTTCAGGCATTTTCATATTAGTATTGGGTTCATTTCATAAAATTAAGGGGTATTGGGTTCTCTGGGGGGACTCCAGGCTGAGAGGCCCGCCGGGCGTTGTGACTGGATCGCAGAGCCTTAGTTGCTGAGTTCATAGGCCCCCCCAAAAAGGCCAGAGGTGTACTACAAGCTCACTTCAAGGGTTCCTTTAGCCTAGTTGCTGAGTTCGTAGGCCCCCCAAAAAGTCTAGACTTTCAGTCTTAAAGTGGGTAACACCATCCCAAAAAGTCTACAGTTTTGGTTTTAAAGTGGGTAATACCATCCCAAAAAGTGTAAAGTGTATCCTCTCAGCTACCAAGGAGCAGCTTCGAGTCCAAGGCGCAACGAAGCTCCTTGGGCGCTGCGTCTTATTCTTAGAGGAGAATGGGGGGTTTTGGGGTTTGGGGTTTTTGGGGTTTAGAGTGTAGGGTTTAGGGGTTTAGGGAAAGCTTATAGGGGAACAATCTTATGCAAGCTCGGGTTCGCAAGTGCTGTTGCCTCTGGGCCGGCCCGACGCGGCAGACAGCTTGGTTTCGACAACTTCTCCAAGGTGGTAGCACGCATGTCAGCACAGAAGTCGGTGCTATAGGAAGTGTGAACCGACTGCAAGATGATGTAATCCGGACTGTCCTCCGGGGAGAGATATCTGCGCCGTGCAGCGAAGGCTCTTTCTAGCTGGCGCCGTGGCGCCCTCTCGCCTCGCTCCGCCGCCGCTTGGCATGAACCTGCAGCCAGCGCTGCAGGTCCGGCGCCGCGGCCAGCCGCACCTGGCGGAAGGTGAGCCCTTGCTCCGCGGCGGCGCGGCCGATCCGGAACAGCTCCCGCAGCTTCTCCTGGACTGGAGAAAGCCCTCCAGGTCCGCTACGGACAGCTGCTTGACCTCCGGGTTTAGTTGGGGTTAGGTTTAGGGTTCTCCAATACCTGCTTGTGAGGGTCCCTGTACACACAAAGAGGATTGCGCCGGCGCGTAGGTAAGATGACATACATGCATCCGTACATACAGACATACTTTTTCTTCGAAGTCTGTGGGGTTACAATGCTAGCGGTCCGAACTCTGAAGTGAAGTCGACATCCATCTACATGCTTGCAGCTATGACAGGAAATCTAGGCTGGGAAAAGTCCTGCCAGCGCCCGCACATCTGGCTCGTGGCACATACAGCGCTTAATTGATAGGCCTGGGAATCAACAGTGATAACCGTTCTGAGCTGTTGTAAGCCATGATCTTCGCTGCACTCCTGTGGTTCATGTCCCTGAGCCGGGGTTCCTAGCCGCTGAGTTCATAAGCCCCCAAAAGTACACTTTCAGTTTTATAGTAGGTAATATTATCCAAAAAAGTGTAAAGTGTATCCACTCAGCTACTAAGGTTCCCACATGAAACCAAACTCAATCCCAGCCAGACCTCGAAGTTCCGAAACCCAGCCGAAGCCCATGCAAGCAGAGTTCCTTGCTACACCAATAAGCCACAGAAATGAAAGGCTAAACTTTCTGATTCCTACTCATCTATAAGAGCCCGAAAAGTTTAAAAGGTTAGGTATTTGGGTCTACGGTTCTAGACGGCCCCAAACCTTACATGCTGAACCCTACATCGTGTTCACAGGGGTTGACAGTAGCACCAGGTACAAACACCTCGAATTCGAACCCATGTCCTTCGGAGCATTCTGCACGATGTCTCTCAAGCCTCCATGTGGGTGGTTGCCAAAATTAGGGTCCCTTTTGGGGTCCTTATTATAATGCGGCACCTAATGTTTAGGGTACCCAAAAAGGGACCCTAATTTTGACAGCCACCCATATAAAGGATGTAGTTTGCATTATCGAGGAGACTTCAGGAAAAGGGTGAGCTCAACACTCGCAAATTCAGATGGGGCCTAAAAGGCTTCCTTTCCTAGGACTCCCCTAAAGGTGCCTTTGGGGAGAATGGGGTTTGGGGGCCCGCTATACGATAAATATAATCAGGAATGCCCAAAATAGTATTGGTAGTTATCCTAACCCCTTCAAGGCTGCCATTGTAAGGTTGAGAGTGGAGAACTTTTTCCCGAGACAAGCAAAAGGTCTTCTCGACTCTCCACGAGGGTCCGGTGACCGTGCGATACCGGAAAATGCTGGCGGAGAAAATAGGAGCCTGAAGAATTAGACTACGATTTTGGTCTCTGCTCGGAAAGTCATACAGAGACTGCGCCGGACTTCACCATCTTATTGCGAACTAAATGCTTATGCCCGTAAATTTGCGCCATCAGCGCTCGATTTCTTGACCAGCTGAAGGGCCCTGGTTTCAAAATAAATTGGGACACCTTTACCGGGACCTTGAGCAGTAGACAAAGGCTTGAGTTTCGGGTGCATTTTCGTAATGAAGGACCCCGAGAACTAATATTGGCACTTATTCAGGCCCTCGATTAATTCCCCAGCCACGAAGTCCCACACTCCACCCAGAGACTCCAAACCCCTTAATTAAGGAATATACCTTGAAATATAATGGGAGCCCTAATATGATTTAAGGTATATTCCTCAATCAAAGGGTTTTGGAGGCTCTGGGCAGCCCTTACCACGGCCTGGCGCTGCGGGCGTCGGCTGCTCCACCTTCGGCGGAGCAGGCGGCAGAGGCGGCGATGGGGCCTCGCCAAAGAGGGCGAGCCTGGCAAACAAACTGCTTGAGGGAAGTGAAGAGTTCAGCCCCCGACCTTACATCCCTTAACCCTGGAGCCCTAGACCTTAAACCCTACAGTAGAAGCCAGAAAGCTGGAACATCATTAGCCTCATGCCCTTAAAGCAAAGTATAGGGAATCCTAGCAATATTCCTCCTAAATGCATGTTCCAACTTTCTGGGGTTCACTATGAACCCTTCAAGGCTGAAGGTTTACGTAACCTTCACGAGAAGTCGAAAGCACGCGGAACTGTGGATGTAAGCCTGAAGACATCAACCCAAAAGCACGCGGAACGGTGGACCAAAAACCCTAAACCCCCAAACCCTAAAAGCACACGGAACGGTGAACCCAAAACCCTAAACCCCCAAACCCTAAAAGCACACGGAACGGTGAACCCAAAGCCCAGAACCCCTAAAACCCTAACAGCACACGGAACGGTGAACCCAAAACCCTAAACCCCCAAACCCTAAAAGCACACGGAACGGTGAACCCAAAACCCTAAACCCCCAAACCCTAAAAGCACACGGAACGGTGAACCCAAAACCCTAAACCCCCAAACCCTAAAAGCACACGGAACGGTGAACCCAAAAACCCTAAAACCCTAAAAGCACACGGAACGGTGAACCCAAAACCCTAAACCCCCAAACCCTAAAAGCACACGGAACGGTGAACCCAAAACACCCCCAAACCCTAAAAGCACACGGAACGGTGAACCCAAAACCCTAAACCCCCAAACCCTAAAAGCACACGGAACGGTGAACCCAAAACCCTAAACCCCCAAACCCTAAAAGCACACGGAACGGTGAACCCAAAGCCCAGAACCCCTAAAACCCTAAAAGCACACGGAACGGTGAACCCAAAACCCTAAACCCCCAAACCCTAAAAGCACACGGAACGGTGAACCCAAAACCCTAAACCCCCAAACCCTAAAAGCACACGGAACGGTGAACCCAAAACCCTAAACCCCCAAACCCTAAAAGCACCTGAACAGCACACGGAACGGTGAACCCAAAACCCTAACCCCCCAAACCCTAAAAGCACACGGAACGGTGAACCCAAAACCCTAAACCCCCAAACCCTAAAAGCACACGGAACGGTGAACCCAAAACCCTAAACCCCCAAACCCTAAAAGCACACGGAACGGTGAACCCAAAACCCTAAACCCCCAAACCCTAAAAGCACACGGAACGGTGAACCCAAAGCCCAGAACCCCTAAAACCCTAAAAGCACACGGAACGGTGAACCCAAAACCCTAAACCCCCAAACCCTAAAAGCACACGGAACGGTGAACCCAAAACCCTAAACCCTAAAAGCACACGGAACGGTGAACCCAAAACCCTAAACCCCCACACCCTAACAGCACACGGAACGGTGAACCCAAAACCCTAAACCCCTAAACCCTAAAAGCACACGGAACGGTGAACCCAAAACCCTAAACCCCCAAACCCTAAAAGCACACGGAACGGTGAACCCAAAACCCTAAACCCCCAAACCCTAAAAGCACACGGAACGGTGAACCCAAAACCCTAAACCCCCAAACCCTAAAAGCACACGGAACGGTGAACCCTAAGCCCAGAACCCCTAAAACCCTAAAAGCACACGGAACGGTGAACCCAAAACCCTAAACCCCCAAACCCTAAAAGCACACGGAACGGTGAACCCCAAACCCTACACCCCCAAACCCTAAAAGCACACGGAACGGTGAACCCAAAACCCTAAACCCCTAAACCCTAAAAGCACACGGAACGGTGAACCCAAAACCCTAAACCCCCAAACCCTAACAGCACACGGAACGGTGAACCCAAAACCCTAAACCCCTAAACCCTAAAAGCACACGGAACGGTGAACCCAAAACCCTAAACCCCCAAACCCTAAAAGGCGGATCTAAACTTCAAAGCCGGAGGGGCAGGGCGTCACCAGCTTTTGTCAGCCTCGGAGCAGGTTTGCGCGTCGATAAGGGGGTTTTCGGGTTTTACGGTTTTGAGGTTTTACAGCTTTATGGGCTTAGGGCTTTAGGGTTTCGGGTTTAGTGCTCAGGGCTTTTGGGGTTTAGAGCTTTAGGGGTTTAGGGTTTAAGGTTTAGCTTTTGTTTAATGGGTTTAGGGGATTAGGGTGTTAGGGGGTTAAGGGATTGTAGGGTTTTAGGTTTTAGGGCTTAGTATTTGGGGGTTTAGGGCTTGAGGGTCCTAGGGGTTTAAGGGTCTCAGGGGTTTAGGGTTTTAGTGGAGTAAGGTTTAAGGCCAAGGGTTTTGGGGGTTTAAGGGTTTCGGTGTTTCCAGGAGTTTAGAGTTTGGTCCGGCGATTATATACCACAAGGGTGGCTAGAACGGCCTCTGAAGAGCTTTGATTGGGGTTTACTGGGGGCTGACGGCTTTTTGTTCTACGGCTTCGAGGTTGACTTTTGACGGCTGGGGAGTTTAGGTTGTTTAGTTCCGGCGGTTATAGAGAAGCTTGTTGATGATAGATAACATAGTCATGAGCAGAGTGACAATTACCGTTGTACCGGTAGCAAGAATGACAATAACTGCTTGTAGATGTATGCGTGAGCAAAACCATGTGTATATACACATGTGTATGTATATATATATATATATATATATATATATATGGTCCCCCCCCCCCCCCCAGGACCTACCTCCAAACCCGTCGGCCTACACACAGGATACCATACCCCATCACCTACGCACACACACACACACACGCACACACACGCAACATGGACCTGGGTATACGAAGATTAGTGTATACGAACATGACTATACCAGAGGCCCGGCTGCATTAAAACCCGCATTAAAATAAAATTTAATGCAGCCAGGCCCGTGGAACCAAGAACCAAGATGCCCAGGAGTCTTGAATCCTGAATCTTGGTTCCGCGGGCACCGGCCGGGCTTCATTAAAACCCGCATTAAAAAATTAAGTTTTAATGCAGCCAGGCCCGTGGAACCAAGAACCAAGACCCAAGATTCCCAGGAGTCTTGAATCTTGGATCTTGGTTCCGTGCGCACCGGCCGGGCTGCATTAAAACCCGCATTAAAAAATTAAATTTTAATGCAGCCAGGCCCGTGGAACCAAGAACCAAGAACCAAGATGCCCAGGAGTCTTGAATCTTGGATCTTGGTTCCGCGGGCACCGGCCGGGCTGCATTAAAACCCGCATTAAAAAATTAAATTTTAATGCAGCCAGGCCCGTGCAACCAAGAACCAAGAACCAAGATGCCCAGGAGTCTTGAATCTTGGATCTTGGTTCCGCGGGCACCGGCCGGGCTGCATTAAATTTGCATTAAAAAAATTAAAATTTTGATGCACCCAGGCCCGTGGAACCAAGATTCAGGATTCAAGACTCCTGGGCATCTTGGTTCTTGGTTCCACGGGCCGGGCTGCATTAAAGTTTAATTTTTTAATGCAAATTTTAATGCAACCCGGCCGGTGGCCGTGGAACCAAGATTCAGGATTCAAGACTCCTGGGAGTCTTGGTTCTTGGTTCTTGGTTCCACGGGCCGGGCTGCATTAAAATTTAATTTTTTAATGCAGATTTTAATGCAACCCGGCCGGTGCCCGTGGAACAAAGATTCAGGATTCAAGACTCCTGGGAATCTTGGTTCTTGGTTCCACGGGCCCGGCTGCATTAATTTTTTTAATGCTGGTTTTAATGCAGCCAGGTGGCTGGAAACCATGTAAATATTCACGAAACATATCGGTTTGCCATTTTATGTGCCACATGGCCTGCAAGCTGGATGTTTTGACCCTTGGAGGGGCCCAACTGTAGAAGACAGATGTCTTGAGCTTAGAAAAGGCTAGCCGTGCAAGCTAGATGCTTTGACCCCTTGAGGAGCCCAGCTGTACAAGACAGATGTTTTGAGTAAATACCGCGTCAAAACAACGGCTAGGGATCCGGGCAAAATCTGGCGGAAGTGATCCGCCACCGAGCAAAAAGCCTGTAAATACCGCATTAAACAAAGGGACAGGGATTTCACACATCTGTTGGCAAAACTTAAACGTAGGGCTTTAAGTCCGGGGCGGATCAACTCCCTAAACCGTAAGGCCCTAAACCCCAGGGGCCCCAAACCGCAGAGCCCTAAACCCCGAGGCGCCCTAAACCGTAGGGCCCTAAACCCAAGGGGCCCCAAACCGTAGAGCCCTAAACCGTAGGGCCCTAAACCTGCAGTGGAGGTTAGCGAACGGAAAGCTGTGCTTGACAGTTTGATCGCATCTGTACTCCTAACTCCCCCCTATGCTTGTGATCATGTCGGCGCGCCCCTCCCTTGTAAAAATTTAGGGCACCAGGTAATATACAGCCTGTCAATATGCACCTCATAGAATATCTTATAGGATACTTCGTAGACTCCCGTATTAGAATACCCTATAGAATACTTTACAGATAGATGTCAAATATGGAACATCAGTCGGAGCCGAAGGTTTGCGAATGTTCAGCTGAGTTGTAGCTTATTGAGTAACGGGTTCCCATGATGGAAACCAGGAACCTACTTGTAAAGGAAGATTTTTTAAAGTTCAGTATGGATTAGTGTCTTATCCCGTCCAGAGTTTCATAGAAAATACTCAGGTCGTACCATATACAGTTTATGCAGTATATGCTTTGTATATACCTTATGGACTACCCTGTAACTCATAAAACACCGCATAGAAATCTGTCCTATATATACACCCTATATAGAATACCTTTTATACGTTACAGCTTGGGATACCCCAAAACCCTACACAAGCCTTTTAGAACACCATCTGGAAAACTTTACAGAATGTCTTATAGAAACCCTATGAATGATACTCCCCTATACCTTGTATATGCTCTAGAGAATCCCCTTTGGGATATCCGACAGAAACCGTATAGATCAGGATTTACTTAGGGTAAATCAGAAGGAACCCAAGCTTTATGCAGCTTATTGAGCAAGGGACATTTATGAAAGAAATGAGGAATAAAGGAGAACAGCCTGTAGAATACCTTACGGAATACCTTTTCTACAAAAAGGTAAATAAACTCATGTAGAATACGATAGTACCTCATAAAATATTCTATATTCCCTATACACCTTGTACACCCAAGATCTGAGAGTTCCCCAGTTGAATGTGGTTTATTTGGCAACGGATTCATATCAAGGAATTGCGGAATAGAGGATCTAGAAATTCCTTGAAAAATCGATGCTTATTTGGCAAAGGATACATACAGAGAACAAAACTCTTCTGAAGCACATGCTGCACATATCCTATCGAATGCAACTTCTAAACTACCTTATAGCATGGTTTTATACAATTCCACCGATTTGCCCTACATACACATTATAGAATACCATGTGTAATACACTGTAGGATACTTTGAAGAAGAACACGTTTGTTTGCTACATCCTGTGTACCTTATGTATGCCATATAGAATACATATACGGTACCATTTAGGATACCCTTTAGAACCCTTTATAGAAAACCTTAAAATGTACCTTATAGGTACGGACTTTAAATATGGAAAGCCAGGCGGAGCCCAAGATCTGAGAATTTCCAGTTGAATTGCAGCTTTCGGGCAATGGATTCCTATGAAGAAATCAGGAACCAAGAAGACCACCCCAACTACCTTATAAAATACCCTCTCTATGCACCTGAATGAATTTCAAATAAAATACACTATAGAATACCTTCCTACGTATAGGCCGCAGAATGCCTTTTGTACAATACCTTATGGTGCACCCTCTAGAACACCGTATAGAATGACCTATAGAATAACATCCTTACGGAAGACCGCCTATGGAGTATATCATCAGAATACCTCAAATATCCTCAAATATACCTCGTAGAATATCCTCTAGAATACCTTTTAAGATACTATTTAGAATAACTTTTAGTATGCCCTATAGATCACGGTTCAAGAAAGGAACATCAGAAATAGCCTAGCATACAGAGGACAGTAGACAATACTTCGTGGTATTGTCTTAGTTCGAGCGGTGTAATGTCGTCGTAGACAGGGAAGACTACGCAGTATATAACAGTTTTGTTCGGAGTGGAGTCGTGACGTCGTCTAGACAGTACAAGAAGAGGCTTCGAGGTAGGTCCTGGAGGGGGGGGGGGTAGCATATATATATATATATATATATGCATATATATATATATATATATGTATATATATATATATATGTATATATATATATATAGATATGTACACACATGTACGCATGGGGAATGTGTGTACGTGTGTTACATATGTATATCTATATATATATATATAGATATACACGTACATACACATCTTCGTGTGCTGCATGTATACGTCATACATGCATGATTACATGACTGCATCAAAACATACATAGCAGAGCCTCGTGAAGCCATGAGGGTCTAAGTTCTGAAATCTCAGGGTCACGCACTAGCCGATGACGATCTTGGCCTGGGCTTCATCTTCGCATGTCGGGGCAAGACAAAGACGAGTTAAGGGCTTCAGGATGTAGATTGAAAGTTTGCAGCCTTAGGATTTAGGCTTGACATTCTGGGTTAATCGGGATTGTTTTGGGGGGCTGCTCTCTGTTAGCATTACATAAACATACCATGAACCTACAGAAACTCCCGGCTCCAAGGCACAACACCCAGGGAAGTAGCATGTTGCGTATTGTCTCGATCTGCATGTCGGGACGAGCGCTTGACGCGCAGGTCTCGGACCAGCAGTGGTGTTATAAGTCAGAGTGAAGCTTGGCCGAAATGCTGCTTCGACAGTAGGCTCGCCCTGTCCTCTCCTAGGCCGTTTAAAAGACCCTAAACCCTCAAACCTTCCTCCATTCCACGCCAAATAAGAAGTCCAAACTTGAAACACGGTGCCGATCAAAATGCTATCAACCGTATCAAGCCATTGTATAAACATCTAGACGCTAGAATTTGTGTAGGCAACCCGCAAATATCGCAAAGGCATTAGCTTCCCTCCCCTCCGTTGGGTACCCCAACGCACGAGACGCTGCCGCGCCCGAGAGACGTCCTCGGGTGCCAGGAGCCCTCGGACAGCTTTGGTTTAAGGTTTAGGGAAGCCTTCGAACATTTCTGTTCAAGCAACTGACTGTTATGCATAGGTTTGTTGTGGTTTCTTCTTGCGCTAGCTCTTGTTGATTAAGTTGTTTATGTGTTCGCATGTCTGTAAACATCCTTGTGTCTAACAAAACTTCTCTGGATATGTATCTGAGGTTGCTAGATGTCGCTAACTAAATTGGTGGCTGAGGCGCTCTGAAAGCTTGCTGGATTGCACTACGCTCCTACCGTTCACGTGCGGTGAGTGAGCTCCTCAACCTTTCCGTCATGACTAGAATAGGGTCCCTTTAAGGGTTGTCAGGGTTTTTCAGGGAGACTATAAGCGATCTATAAGGGTGCTACAATATAGGGGCCTTAATAATTAGAATAGGGTTTTGGTGTATTTTTTAAAAAAAAATAGGGGCCTTAATAATTAGAATAGGGTTTTGGTGTATATGATACTATCCGTCAAGGTTGCAGAAGTGAAGAGCCCCCACAGTGGAAACACGTAGGATTGCTGGGGCGGCAGTTTTTCAGTTCAAAGGGGTTAAACACTCCTCAAGACTTACACCCCCAGCTCTCAACTCCAGAAACCAAACCCACGAGCCCTAGTTTTAATCTCAAAACCCTAAACCTTGAAATCGTTTGAACCCAGTCTCGAGGCATCCCTGAACCCCAAACCCCAAGCGCTAAACGCTAAAGTTGTTGCGCAAGTGTTCTATTCAGTAAAGCCCTCGAGCGGACTTCTCCTTGGAATTGCTACTACAATGAAAAGGGGAAATAGTGGGGCCGTAGCAGGAATAATGTGGTTTTGGGGTGTATTACAACATGATGATCATCGTCATCATCACGATGATGATAAGGAGCCCTTAGAATATGTATACTACTGTCTATATACAGCAGCCTGAACCCTGCTTGATTAAAACCCACATACAAGTACCTGTAAACCCTCACATAACACTGAACCAGCAGACACAAGTGTAGAACCCCTACAAAGCCTTACAAAAGCCCAATACAGCCCATGCAGTGTCTAAGTATCCATGGACCCGATACCCTAAGCGCTAAGCCCTAAACCCCTAAGCCCCGGAATAGAAGCCAACGCATGAACCTTTCGAAGTACTAAAGGGGCCTTAATAATCAGAATAGGGTTTTGGGGCCCATTATACTCTAAATATAATGAGAACCCCCAAAAAAAACCCTATTCTAACTAGCAAGGCCCCTATAGTAGGCTTACCCGATCCACCAGTCGCCGGGCCCCACGCCGATCTGCGCGGCGAGAGCCGGTCGAACGAAATCGAGCTCCTGAGAATACGGTTTATAGGTTATAGAAGGGGCCCCCACCCTGTAATAGCGGTATAATAGGAATATAATAGGGCCCTAATATAAACCTTATAGTCACTATCACAGGGTCGGGGCAGCTTCTAAGGGTTTTGTTTGTTGTTGTTGCGTTAAGCACCTATGTTCCGGCCAGCGAGTTGCAAACCAGAGATCGGGAAGGGTTTTGGGGTTAGGGTTAGGTTCTGAGAATTGTGAGGGTTTTAAGGGTTTTGGGCTTAGAGGGTTGGAGGGTTTGAGGGTTGAGCATACAAGGGAAAAACAGTGGCCGCATTGGTAGTAATCGTTGTCGTCGAAGTGATAGTAGTAGTGCTAGTACTTGTACTAGCACTAATCGCAACAGCGGCCGTAGCAGAAGAAGCATTGTATAGGAATACAACCATACCAGTAGTAGGTGGCAATCGTAGTCTTTTTTACCATTAGCCCGAAAATCCCACAAAATCCTAGAAACCCTACACCGAAACCACTCAACCCCAAACCCTAAACCCCAAAACTCTAAACTCTAAACTAAACCCCTAAACCCCTAAACCCCTAAACCCCTAAACTCTAAACCCCTAAACCGTATACCCCTAAACCCCTACACTCTAAACCCCTAAGCACCGATACCCCAAAAATCTCAACCCACCAACCCGGCTCTAAACCCTTAACCCCTAAACTGTAAACCCCTAAACTCTAAACCCCTAAAACTCCTCAACCCTAAACTCGAAACCCCTAAACTCTAAACCCCTAACCCCTCAACCCCTAAACTCTAAACCCCGAAAAGCCTTAACTGTAAACCCCTAAACCACTGAACTCTAAACCCCTAAACCCCTAAACTCTAAACCCCGAAAAGCCTTAACTGTAAACCCCTAAACCACTGAACTCTAAACCCCTAAACCCCTAAAAGCCTAAACTCGAAACCCCTAAACTGTAAACTCTAAATCCTAAACCCGTTAACCTGGGGCCCCGGGCTCCCACGTTGCACGCCAGTGCACCCAGCGCTGCAAGCATTCCCGGCTTGTCGGAGGCCTATGTAAGGATAGGGGTTCAACGACTTTTAGGGTTTAGGGTTTATGAGGCCTATGTAAGGGTAGGGTAATTAAGGTTTATAAGGTTCAGGGTTCAGGGGTTCAGGGACTTTTAGGGTTTAGGGTGTAGGGGTTTAGGGGTTAAGGGGTTTAAGGGTTTAGGTTAAGGGTGTAGGGCTCAGGATTTTTGGGTTGGGGGGGTTAGGATTTACATGTCTTTAGGAAGCTTGGTTGAGGGATTTCATAGCTTTGGGCGTTTACTTTTGGTTGAAGACTTGTCTACTCAGAACTTTTGTTTGACAGCTTTAATATTAGTTACTTGCGCTGAGGTTCTACAGGCTAAACTGCTAAACCCCTAGAGGATTTATGATTGGCTTAATTAGGCTCTAGGTTCTCGGCTGGATGGCTCAGATCTACGGCATCGTGTGATGCAGGGTTTAGGATCTATAGGACTCTTTCCTTTTGGGGTAGGGCACCGGGTTTTGGGAGTCAGCTCCAAGCGTTGGGCGAGCTAGCCACAGATCTCGCAGAAAGTTAGGGTAAGCCCGAACACAAATCCGAATCCTACCTGTAGTCTCCATTGTAGTTCCTTTTGTTGGTTTGACCAATTACATATATTAAGGATCATATTAGTTCCCCCAAAAAGGAACTACAGTGGAGACTATAGGTAAATCCCAAAGTCCAAACTCGAAAGCCACATAGTCGTGAATCGAGAAGATCAAGGCATTTAACCTGGAGCCCACATGAACTACGATTGTACCTTCGACCCCAACCAGCCGTCCCTCATGCCGTTCATGATAATCTCATAGGTGTTAATTGTATGAATCACCACCAACCACCACCCTAAGCCCAAACCTCAAAACATAACAACACCCTAAAGCCAAACCCTATAAACCCTAGAGCCACGCAGCCCCAAACCCAAGAGTCTCAATACCCTACCTCCATTTGACTTAGGCTGCCAGTGTCGAAGCCGCTCGCCACAAGAAATCGGCACGTCAACCTTGGGAGGGGCTGTCTATATAGAGTTTGGTTTATAGGGTTTAGGGTTTGGTAACAGGTTCCCATAAGGGTGTCACATATTCTGTATGGGTCTCCTATATGGGCCTTCCTGTACAATCAAAAGGTTTAATTCTTTAAGCATCTCATATATGGGGCTTCCTGAACGCAGAGGTATCTGAACAAAAGCTAGTGTGATTTGTGGTTTGCCAGGACGCGACTCCATCCGTGCTGCTGCACATGTTTTGGGCTCATGTTGCATTCTTTTGCAGAGTCCCGCTGTGGGCCCGTCCTCTGCCGAATGCATGATTCGTTGTAAATCCAATACATGGGCCGCGTTCTTGCGGTCGAAACTTTCGAAATGCACAAAGAGCTGGTCCATTTCGTGCTGGTCCACTTGGTCATCCACATCCCACTAGTACATGAAGGAGATTTTGAATGTGGTTTCTTTTGTCCTGCCTCCGGCTTGCTGTCTCCTAGGGATGGTGGTGGTGGTGCTGGTGGTCGTGGAGGTGCTGCTGCTGCTGGTGCTGGTGGTGGTGGTGGTGGTGGTGGTGGTGGTGGTGGTCCTAGCGCTGCTGTGTGCTCTTAGCGATGGTCGTGGTCGTGGTGTTCGTCGTTCGTCGATGTCATCGTGGTGCTCCTTATCGTCTTTACAGTGGTGCTGGTCCTCGTGGTCGCGGCAATCTACCTGGTGTCTTCCGAATGCATATACATGGTGCATGTCTCTTCCCAGCTCGGGATCTACCCAGCCAGAAGTTCAGCACTCCCTTCGAATCATGTCGGGACCATAAGCAAGAAACCTCAAGCCCCACTGTAATACCCTGTACCCTCAAGCCTTGACCCTGAGACTCTGGTCCTGAAACCTCCAGCGTATAAGCCGTGAACCCCAAACCCTAACCCTAAACTAACTAACTTTGTTACGGTGCCGCCCCTATATCCGCTAAACCCGAAACCCCTAAAGCCCTAACCCTAAAACGCTAAACCGCCTATGACCTGAACTCCTATAGGTACCGTAAACCCAGGCTGAGGATCGTGCGTGAAGTGATCTTCAGAGCAGCCTTCCGGCCTGGCAAGCTCGGAGCGTGTTATAATTACATACAGTATATACATTACATATATATATATATATATGTACATATATATATATGAATACCGGTCGGGCATACATATACATACACAGATCAGTATGTATATATATATATATATATATATATGCACAGTAACACACACACACATATATATATATATATATATATATATACATATTTGTATTTCGATATATATTTATCTTTGAATATACGTGTATCGTACCTGTAGGATTTATATCAATAGAGAGATAGACCGATGGACAGATAGATAACCACATAGATACATACATAGATCGATGGAGTTATGACTTTAAGGTTTAGGGTGTAGCCGCAGCTTATGCGGGCGCGAAAACTTCTCTGCATGTGAGTCTCGTTTCTCACGAACAGAACCCACGTGGGTGGTTGTCAAAGTTAGGGTCCCTTTTTGGGTCCTCATTATAGTACGACACCTATTGTTTAGGGTGCCCAAAAAGGGGCCATAAATTTGACAACCACCCACATGACACCTGCAGCCTCCATGCAAGCAAACACTGCTGGAAGCCACGGGGCACGCTAAACCCCAAATCCTAAACAAAAGCCCTACCCTAAGGGTCCAGGTATCTCCTTAGGAGGGTCCGGAATCTCCTAAAGAGAGCTCTTGGGTCTCTTTGGGGTCTCAGAATTGCTACATTTTGAAGCTTCCCGAAGTGATAGGACCCTTATAGGGTAAACCCTAAGTACCTGCGACGAAGCCATTTGGCCCTCAAACCTGCTTTGGTGCTTGGGCAGGCTTGGCCGTACAGCCGCGACATCTGAATGCAAATTTAAGGCTTCGGGTTCCGAGTTGAGGATTTTGGACTTGAGTTTCGGGATTTAGGGTTGAGTATTGTTCGGGTTACCTGTACTACATCCTCAGAGCTACCCACCGCGAAACCCTTGTGCGAAACGTTGAAAAGGAAGCCGATAACTAAAGGGATAATAGAGGGCCTTAATAATTAGAATAGGGTTTGGGTCCCATTACACTATAGTTATAATAAGGAACCCCACAATAGTATAGCTAATTATTCGGCCCCTATATTACAGCTTCTATCAGCGAGATCCTGAGGAACAGGCTGGCCGCTTTCCTGCACCAGCGCCGCAGCCAAGCAAGCACAACCTTGTGCTGCTTATTAGGGTTTAGGGTTTGGGGGCTTAGGGGGTTTGGAATTAAGGGGGTTTAGGGGTTTAGGGTTTAGGGGTTAGGGTTGAGGGCTCAGGGTTAGGGCTTGGGGTGTAGGACTTCGGGTTCAGGATGAAAGGCCTATATAGGGTTCAAGGACTGCTATAAGCCCTAACCCCTTCCATGGGGCTTCTGGCGTGCCCCGCACACACATAACAGCTTGAAAAGACCTTGCCTTTTCCCAAAGGGTCCTAGGTACTGTTATGGGGGATACTCCTCAAATCACAATAGTAATTCCAGTATAGAAACCCTACATTCTCCCATGTCGGTACTTTGGACCCTTTGGGTTTGTCTTAACTCGGATCCTGCGCCCCACCCCTATTCGCCCGCGCCGACTCCTGCGTCGCAAGACCTAGGGGCTCTGGTGGGATTCTATAAGGGTATAGGGTTTAGGGTTTAGGGTTTAGAGTGCTTAGAGGGTCGAGGGACTTAGGACTTAGTAACTGGTTATTTTTGGGACTTATAAGTACCATGACCCCAATTAGGTCCCTTTTAGGGTACTTATAAGTCTACTTGTTACCTACTTACTAAGTCCCCCGACCCTCCAAGTAACCATGATCTGATGGGCTTGTCGTCGTTTGCTTCCCAATCCTCAGACCTCTCATTGATCTGACATGGCGTCCCACTTCCAATGTGAGGTCTGAAGAGTCTAAAGCACGGCAAGCTCTGCTCCGTTGGGATTCCGGCATGTGTCGTGTTCAGATACCGCTAAACTCGAAGCTAAAACTCGAAACCTACAGCTCCAAACCCGAAGCAAACCCTAAACTCCTGAACCCCGGCTGCCTGAAACCCTCAAGCACTAGGGGCCCAACGACAAAGTGATGTGTAACATAGAGGTCTGAATAGTTAGGCGCTTTAGTAACTTTGATGCATGCCAGTCATGTGGCGATAGAACATTCCCCAAACTCCGGCGGAATTGCTACTAGTAGGTGTCTGCCTCTGTGTGGGAGTTGCAGAAGAAAGAACTCTCCAAACCACAAAACCATTAGTGTAACGGGGGCGAAATAACGTACCTCTCCTTTCAAGAGACCTTAAATGCCAAACTCTTAACCATCACCCTCGATCCTAAATCTCCGAAGGTCCAAGTACTCCTATTATGGGACTTTAGGGCCTTTGTAGGTATGAACAACCATAAATCAGGACTACTTGGACCCTTATTATGGCCCTACACCCTAAACCCTGAAAACCTCAAACTCTAAGCTGAAACCCTAAACCCTAAACTACCAAAAACTCGAAAGCCTTGGTTGCGTCCTTACCCCAAGGGTCCAAAGGACCCAATAATCAGGTACTCGGTTTTAGGATATTAGTTATGTAGGTTAGGATTTTGGAGAGTCTATGATTATTGATGGGTACTTGGACCCTTGGGGTGAGGGAATAACACCTGGGCCGAGGCCGCGTCTGGCTACGAGGTCACGATGACAACAAATTTCGGCTGTCTGCATGGTCACGACCTGTTCCCAAAGGGTCCAAAGGTACTTTTACAGTAGAATATAGGGTTTCTATATTAACTAGGAATTATTACTAGTATGATTTGGGGAAGTAAATCTCCCATAACAGTACTTTGGACCCCTTGCGGTTCGCACCCAGACTGATTGGTTTAAGGTTTGGGGATCTGTACCACGCAGGGAACTCCATATTGCCTCTGTGTTAGGCTCTGTATTCGGATTATATGGTGGGTCTGCATAGCTTCACTTGTAAGAAGGTTTCACTGACCAATCTTAAGTGAACGCGTTCCATGTTGCTCTAGGTTCATGCAAGGTTTGTCTTATACTTCTTATACGTCGCCCATGATCATGACCAGGACGCCGCACCCGCTGTTGTAGCATCGACAACAACATGCCATGTTACTTGCGCAACATGCCTTATTTCCAGGGTACCCAATTCCGCTGAGTATTTTGCAGCCAGCGAAAGATTCTTCATCGGCGATATGAGTAATTACTACTAGATGTTTGGGCTGTGCTGCGTGCTAGTGTTGGGAGGGGGAATCAATTGGACACAGAAGTTCCATGGGTTTTAAATAAAAGGTGAAGTGAAGGTAGATGTAAGGTAATGATAAGGTGATCTGCAAAGGTAGAATATCGGTAGCATAAAGGTGGGATAAAGGTGACGGCGTCAAAGCATAACCCTAAAACCTCTAGACGTTGAAACCCAGGCAACCCAGGCAAGCTCTAATGAGGCATTAACTGCCAATGGGTTTCAATTAACATGTAGAATAAAGGTAAATCGAAGGTGATGTGAAAGGTAATGTGGAAAGGTGCATGAACGGTGGATAAAAGGCGGCCATCTCCTACCAGGAGACGGCCACTTTCGCATAATTTGTAGAAGTAGGAATGCGTATATAAAGTTTAATATAAGGTTACTGATGAATATCTGTTTAATTGTTAGTATGTACCTATAGCGTGACATGCATGCATGCATACACACGTACACACATGCATACATCCATGTTTTGCATGCATCCACGCACACACACACACACACACTGCGCCAGGTAGATTGGTCATTCCACGAATCTTTAGTCATAGTCCGAAAGGGAACGGTGCTGTGGCGGGAGCACTACTTCACTACTTTTCGAGCCGCCCAGCCACCGGATCCGCTAAGGAAGGTTCGCCTTCAGTTTGCCTTCTCCGCTCCACCGTGTCCATTTCCAGCATCGCCTTACTTTCACCTTTTCAGACCATCACAGGATCACCTTTTGGAGAGGCCAGATGCACCTTGAAACCACCTTTTGCCGGATCGCGATTGGGGCGACGGGAAAGGTGAATCCAAGGTGATTCTAAGGTGGATCAAAGGTGATCCGAAGGTGGCACGCCTCTCACGCGAAACCGGCAAGCTGGCTCACCAATCCACTCGGTTTCACGGCTCAAACACCTTAGTTTCACCTTTAAATCACCCTAGTTTCACCTTTGAATTACCTTTATTCCAAGTAAAAGGTGGTTCCAAGGTGAATCAAAGGTGGATCAAAGGTGATTCAACCTTGGGAGCCTGGCAGCTCCTCCAGCTAGCTCAAAGCTGCCAAAGCAGCTCCTTAAGGTTGGCACGGTGTCCGCCACTGGCTTTCTGCCTCTCCAATAAGCCTCCAGCAGCTCAGTCGGATCGATTCTATCGGAAACAGAGCCGAGTCGGGTCCACCTGGATTTCACCTTTAAATCACCTTAGTTTCACCTTTGAATCACCTTTATTCCACGTAAGAAGTGATTCCAAGGTGAATCAAAGGTGGATCAAAGGTGATTCAAAGCTGGCACCCAGCCTTGGGAGCCTGGCAGCTCCTCCAGCTAGCTCAAGCTGCCAAAGCAGCTCCTTAAGGTTGGCACGGTGTTCGCCACAGACTAGCTTTCCGCCTCTCCAATAAGCCTCCAGCAGCTCAGTCGGATCGATTCTATCGGAAACAGAGCCGAGTCGGGTCCACCTGGATTTCACCTTTAAATCACCTTAGTTTCACCTTTGAATCACCTTTATTCCACGTAAAAGGTGATTCCAAGGTGAATCAAAGGTGGATCAAAGGTGATTCAAAGCTGGCACCCAGCCTTGGGAGCCTGGCAGCTCCTCCAGCTAGCTCAACCTGCCAAAGCAGCTCCTTAAGGTTGGCACGGTGTTCGCCACAGACTGGCTTTCCGCCTCTCCAATAAGCCTCCAGCAGCTCAGTCGGATCGATTCTATCGGAAACAGAGCCGAGTCGGGTTCACCTGGATTTCACCTTTAAATCACCTTAGTTTCACCTTTGAATCACCTTTATTCCACGTAAAAGGCGATTCCAAGGTGAATCAAAGGTGGATCAAAGGTGATTCAAAGCTGGTACCCAGCCTTGGGAGCCTGGCAGCTCCTCCAGCTAGCTCAAGCTGCCAAAGCAGCTCCTTAAGGTTGGCACGGTGTTCGCCATAGACTAGCTTTCCGCCTCTCCAATAAGCCTCCAGCAGCTCAGTCGGATCGATTCTATCGGAAACAGAGCCGAGTCGGGTTCACCTGGATTTCACCTTTAAATCACCTTAGTTTCACCTTTGAATCACCTTTATTCCAAGTAAAAGGTGATTCCAAGGTGAATCAAAGGTGGATCAAAGGTGATTCAAAGCTGGCACCCAGCCTTGGGAGCCTGGCAGCTCCTCCAGCTAGCTCAAGCTGCCAAAGCAGCTCCTTAAGGTTGGCACGGTGTTCGCCACAGACTTAACTTTCCGCCTCTCCAATAAGCCTCCAGCAGCTCAGTCGGATCGATTCTATCGGAAACAGAGCCGAGTCGGGTTCACCTGGATTTCACCTTTAAATCACCTTGGTTTCACCTTTGAACCACCTTTATTCCAAGTAAAAGGTGATTCCAAAGTGAATCAAAGGTGGATCAAAGGTGATTCAAAGCTGGCACCCAGCCTTGGGAGCCTGGCAGCTCCTCCAGCTAGCTCAAAGCTGCCAAAGCAGCTCCTTAAGGTTGGCACCGTGGCTTGTCGGTTTCACCTCCATCACCTGGACTTCACCTTCAAATCACGTTTATTTCACCTTTGAATCACCTTTATTCCACGTAAAAGGTGATCCCAAGGTGAATCAAGGGTGGATCAAAGGTGATTCAAAGCTGGCCAGCCACAGGGCCGGTCACCTTTGAATCACCTTTTTCTGGGCAAAGCTGACTTCAACTTCAAGGTGAGCGAAAGGTGATTTGAAGGTGGAATAAAGGTGACACCGTCCCTGTCTAAATTCCAAAAAAGGTGATATGAAGGTGATTCGGAGGTGAGAAGATCTTTGCGAGAACGACGGGAAGGGTAAAAGCAAGGTGATTCCAAGGTAGTTCCGAGGTGGAAAGCAAGGATGCCCAAAGATGAAAAAAAGGTAAGCCAAGAACCCGATTTTGCGGCAGCGACCAGGCGAAGGTAAATCAAAGGACGGATGCTTCCGTCGTCCGGAATTCGACACTGCCGCTTGGCAGGGTGTTCCTTCACCGAGCATTACAGCAGCTCCGCACACGACGACGACGACGCACAGTTTGAAAGCTTCTGCATTCCATCTATGCTACCCACACACCCCCCGCCGCACTCCCAAACCTCCCCCAAGCCTTCCCCCAACCCGCCATGAACCCCCCCACGAACCCCATACCCCATCACCCACCATACCCCCAAACCCTCCGCCCAACCCCCCCGTTTCAGTTATCACGGGATCTGAATCCCCATTCCAGGGCCCAAAAAGCGCAGGTGTGGCTGCCTGTTTGCATGCAAGCACATTGTATGTATGTATCTGTACATATGTACGTATGTACGTGTATGTACATATGTGTGTAACTGTAGGTGTGTGCATCGTCTTTAATTTTCGCATTGTTGAAGATATACGTGCATACCCTGTTATAGGCCCGATAGGCCCTACATACAGTGATTGGATAATTTATGTTGAATGTAACCTTTAAAGTAAGGAACAAAGAAACAGCGTGTAGATACGCAGTCTTTGATTGAGCCGCGGGCATAGATCCATGTGTGCAGCTCCGAGGAACGCAGCACTGTTCACACCACCTTTGATTCACCTTTGAATTACCTTTCTTCGTTGCCTTTGACTCACCTCCATTCCACCTCGGAATCACCTTTGAATTAAATGTTTACTCCCCAGCCGTCTCCAATGCCTCCCCCTCCCAATGCTAGTGCTACGTAGAGTAGAAACCCAGAGTAAGCCTGATAATATACCCTTATAGATCCTATAATGCTTACGAAGACCCTTATACAAACCGTGGAACTTTAACTGGTATGAAAGCCCAATAACCCCTGCTTAAACTCTACTAAACTTCGTACGGCAAACAGAACCGCGCTGACATGAAGATCTAAATGCTTCAGCGGCCCTAGCATGCATGACGAACAGAAGACAGATTGAAAACCTTGTCTCGTGCTGACCGGGAGGTGCGTGGTGAGCGCCAGGTGCGACCTTGTTGTTTTGTAGGTCGCACCTGGACGCACATGGCTTGAATGTGTGATCTTCTCGGGCTCTATGTTGCGCCTCTCCTTCACATACGCGATAGAGGCCGCCACTGACTCGAAAGATAAGAGGGAGCGGGAAAGGCAGCTTGTTGCTGCCGCCCGGTGTCGGCCGGCAATGCAGTGGTAGAGGACCGATTCTCCTGCCCACAAAGTGTGCTTGGTCAGGGCAAAGATCTCTGAGAATTTCTCTTCGCGGTCGCGGGCGTTAAGGTCGAAGGCGACGTTGAGGGCACCTGGGAGGACCACTCCGCCTCGCTGCTCGGGCGTCTTGTTGAAGCAGGTCACCTGAAGGGACACCCGGCGAAGTACTCCGCGGTGCTGGCGTTCGGAAGGCCCAGGTAGAGCTTGCCGCCCGAGATCGATCGCCAGATCTCCGTATCACGACCATCCGCCGTGGCCAGGCGGTCAAAGTAGCAGTGCCACTCCTCATCCTGGCGCCTCGCTGGCCCGCCGCTGCTGGCTTCCTCTGGTGAAAAGACCCTGAACCGAAACTGGGACAACTACAGAGCTAGGGGCATGTCTTAAAATGTGGGGTTCCCGAAGAGGGATACGGGTACTACACAAGAACCCAGCAATAAAGGCTCTATACTCAAACCGTATAATCAAACCCTAGCAGTTTCCCATAACGGAACTCTATAAATCCCCTCATAGGAACCCCAAAACTTCGCTGCAAGAAACCCCATTCTATTTCCTTTTGCTGTCAGATGAACACCCTACAAGGGCCCTTCAAGGCACCCTGTAAATCCTTTTAGAGGGACAAAATTGTAAATCCGAAAACCCTAAACCCCATAAACCCTAAACCCTAAAACCGTAACCGTAAACTCCTTAAACCCTAACCCTAAACTCCTTAAACCCTAAAACCCTAACCCTAAACTCCTTAAGCCCTAAAATCCTAAACCTAAACTCCTTCTTAAGCTTTAAACCTCAACTCCTTAAAGCCTAAACCCTGAACCCTAAAACAAGCTCCTAGACCACCGAGGCCTCCAACAGGCTTCCAAGCTTATCCGCTGCCCGGAAGACCTGGTGGTCTCCCGCCGGAGTCTCATCAGGCTAAGGAGGGTTCAACCCCTCCTAAACCCCAAACCCGGTTTAGGGTTTAGGGTTTACATACCCTGAATTTCAGGGTTTGGGGTTTAGGGGGCTTAAGAGGGGTCACTTGGAGGACTTAGTAACTGGTTATTTTAGGGACTGAAAAGTACCATAACCCCAATTAGGGTCCCTTTTAGGGTACTTATAAGTCTACAGACTACTTACTTACTAAGTCCCCCGACCCTCCAAGTAGGAGGGGTCAACCCCTCCTACTTGGAGGTTCAAGGGTAGTTATAAGTGGGGTTATAAGCCCCTGTAACTATAGGTACCCTACTTATAACCCCACTTACAACTACCCCTGAACCTCCGAGTAAACCCTAAACCCCACACGCTGAAGTTCAGGGTTTGGGTTTTGGGGTTTAGGGTTTCGAGTTTAGCGTTTGGAGTTGTTGAGTTTTGGGGTTTAGAGTGGGGTTTAGGAGTTTAGGGTTTAGGGGTAGGGTCGGGGGGCCTTGGGGTTAGGGTTTACGGTACGGTTGTGGGTTTGAGGGCTTAGGGTTGTACAGGGTAGTATACTAGTTCTGCAGAACATGAAAAGAGTTTAGGTTGTACAGGGCTTGGAGCTTACCTTACCCTTAGACAACCTAATTTTCTGGGGGCCTCCTTACGAGTTCTTTGTGTCAGTCTATGAACAAAATTTTTTGGGGTTTTACAGCGGGGTGTTTCCGAACTGAATTCAGGACATCAGGAGGTTTTTGCTGGTGTTTATGCAGCATATACTACTATGTGTTCTTTCTGGGGGGTCCCCGATTCTGACGCTCCCGAATTGAGGCGAGGGTTTTTGGGCGAACTCCGCCCTCTTGTTCCGGAAGCGCTCGAACTGATCGAGCAACGCTTCTGGGACGCGCATCCAGCCAATAAGCCTCACTTGTTCCTTTTGGTACAAACTCAAAAGCGCTCATCGCTCGTCCCGCCTTGAGAGCGCGCAGCGCCTAGGCCTCGGGCGACGGCCCTGGCCCGGCACACCTGCCTCGCTGGAAGTCCCCGCATAGCTGCTTGCCATCCTTCGTGCAGGCCCACACGTGGTGCCCTTTTGCAGGATTCCGGCGCTGTACTTCGCGATGATGTTCTCATGGGGAGTAGTACAAGTAGGGCTTTTACTTTAGTTACAGGGGACCTTTCATGCACCTCCAAGTAGTGATGCAGAGGTAGAGCACCCAACAATCTTCAACCAAATAACTGACCGACGCCGCTGTGCGTCTTCTTCCCAAAAGCTTCCAACATCCCTCAACAAGTAAAGCCGTCAACCCTAAACAATGCCTAAGTTACAACCGTAACCTGAAGGGATGTTGCAGTCTCGACACATTTACGAACTCCATAAAGGCCTGAGATGGACGCTCTAAGCCCTAAAACCCCTAACCCCTAACCCTCAGATCAACCCTCATAGCAACCCCTTGTTCGAGCCCTTTGAGTTGCAGTAACCGTTTTTAAAGTACTACAGAACCGTCAGTCCTGTAAACCGCAAAACACTGAACCCGAAACCCCTAAAGCCAAAACCCCAATACCCTAAAACCCTCAACGCTAAACCCTAAACCCCCTGGTCCACGATTCCTCTGGGCTTCCGGACGTTCTTCCGGAGCTTCTGCAGTGGATCCAGAGGCGCGGCCGCAGAGCTTCTTGGCCCCTGCAGGGCCACCTGAAGGCGATAAACCTCAACTTGGCCCTAAACCCCTGAACCCTAAACCCCTAAATCCTTTTGATAGGGTTCAGGGTTCAGGGCTTTCGGCCTTCAAGGTTTGGGTGGAGTTTCGGGTTTTAGAGCTTGGGGGGTGTAGGGCGCAGGGTTTTACTATTTACGATTCAAGGCAAGACGGGTCTAGATAGAAAGCTGCAGGCTTCCAGGGTTCAGCTTGAAGGGGAGTGCTTGGAGGTTCATGGGTAGTTATAAGGGGGGTTATAGGGTTCTTTAAGGGGTTCTATAGGGTTTAGGGTTTGAGGTTTGGGGTTTAGGGTAGTTATAAGTGCGGTTGTAAGTCCCCAAGTGTGGGCGATAGATATAGTTACCCTACTTATAACCCCACCTCTCACTACCCACGAACCTCCAGGAACCCTGAATGCGGAGTTCCAAAAATAGAGTTCTCAGGACTCTTGTATATAGGGGGGCCTTAATCGTTTGAACTGATTCCCTTGAAAGAGAGTTAGAAGGTTTCTTTAAGGGTTCTCTGCGGGTTTGATAAGGGAGAAGACCAAGTTGTTGCGGAACATATGCTAGCAGAAACAGTTTCAAAGCCCCAGGAATTTAAGGTTGGGTTTACAGTTTGGGATTTTGAGGTCAAGTAGAAATTGTCATTATTGGAGTTCCGTTACGTGTAAATACGGAACCTTAAGCAATCACGGTGGCAGCCACCCACTTGCTCGCGATGATCGCCAGAAAGGCTGGAAAACCTCTGGCCCCTAGACCCTGCACCCCAATCCCGGCCTGAACTAAAAGGGAGGCCAGGAATTGGAGAAACTTTGCACCAACCGCTGCACCTGGCACAGATGGAGGTTGATGGCGGGCTTGGCTTAGGGTTTAGGGGGTTTAGGGGTTTGGGCTTAGAGCTTACGGTTTATAGGTAGGGTTTAGGGGTTTGGGCGTAGAGCTTACGGTTTATAGGGTAGTTTTTGATGGTGGGCTGGTGATTTGTGATCGGCTTGATGTAGGCTTGAGGTCTTAGGCTCATTTGCTGCGAGGATGGGGTTCTAAGGATGTTCTAGCGTCGCGCATCACGATGACGTGAGAATCTTGCTAGGTTCGTGCATCTGCCAGACGCAACACAACAACGCAGACGAGTCTAAAGCCCACATTGTAGCGGGCCCTGCCAAGGGCAGCTGGTCATCTACGCTTAGCACAACACCTCAAAGGGTAAAAGGAGGGACCCCTAATAAGAACCCCTAGGTATATACCCATAATATAGCCATTATATATCCATCTTTTCCCTTTTGAACACCCCGCGTTTTGCCTTTGCCCCTAAACCCTAAACCCTGGCCATGTGCCCAAACCCTCAAGATGGTAAGCCCTACATAGCCTAATGTCTCGTACTGCCTTAGGGTTTAGGGTTTAGGGTTTAGGGTTTCCTCTGATTCTGATCTTTCTTCCTACTACCGCTGCAACTACTACGACCACGACGGCGACTGCTGCTACTACGATATGCTTCCAAGACCTTTATATTTACGAAACCGACAACAACTACTACGCTGCGACTTCTGCTGCTCCTACCACCACCACCACCACCACCACCACCACCACCACCACCACCACCACCACCACCACCACCACCACCACCACCACCACCACCACCACCGGTACAGACACGGCTCAGTGTTGAGAACACGACTAGTACAGAGACCCCAAGCTCGGCATAAGTGATGAGTAGTTATTCAAGTATTCATCACTTCCGAACGCCCGTAAACCCTAGTCCTAGGGTTCCAAACAATCCAGAGTAGCTAAACTTTATAAGCTTTAAACTCCCGAAAAGAGACCAGTAGCAAACCTAGAGCACTTGGGAAAACTCAAAGGCCTGCCTTAACCCTACAGAACCTACCTTTTTAGGGTTCCCGATTATGATTTCCTTATATAAGTCCTCAAAAAGGTAGGTTCTTCAGGGTTAAGGTAATCCTTAATGAGCCCGACAAGCGAAACTCTCAACCTGCAATGGTGATCCTGTGCAAGCCTTAACCCGAAAACCCCTGCATAAATAATAAAAGAACATACCAACAAGAGTTGCTTTACTATCCAATGAATATGCCATATTCATATTATATGGCTGCTGTTATAGCATGCTTCTTATAGTCTTAAGGAGAGCCCACAAAATCGAGGCATCAGCAACTTGGACCGGGCCTTCCGCCGGACTGCGGCCAGAGAGCACCAGAACCGCTGCTAAGGAGGCCTCTCGCAGACCAGGACCCTCCTTGCACCCTCAACTCCCAGAGATCTACCGGTCCCAGGGACATATGCTCACAAGTAATGGGCATTTAGGGTCTAATTCGGCTCTAAGGAGACGGATTTAAAGTTAAATCTGGCTGTTGGGATGGGGCTGTATGACTTTTGGCAGTATGGGGGGGTTGGAGAGGCTGTCGCATCTCGTGTTTAGGGCTTTGCTGTTCCCTTAAGCTCTAAACCCGTAAAGATCCGTCATAAAGCTTGCTATTTTACGAATTAAGTGACCCTTTAAGCTGCTGAGACCCATGATCCTTTAAGTTCTTGCGGCTCTCTGATCCTTAAGCTTAAAGCCTGAACCCTCTATGCCTCCAGCACGCCGGTCTCGACCATGGCACTAGCAAGCACCTGCCGATCAAAGAAGGTCCAAAGACTTACTTGGAGGCTCGGGGGACTTAGCATGGTTATTTTCGGGACTTATAAGTACCATAACCCCCATTAGGGTCCCTGTTAGGGTACTTATAAGTCTACTTACTACCTACTTACTAAGTCCCCCGACCCTCCAAGTAAGGGTGATTCGGGTTTGGGGTTTTGGATTTGGGTCTTCGGGCACTTAGTCTCTCGACTCCCTTAGGTGTTGCGGTGGCCTGTAGTTGGTGTTCATGAACCTTCGGGGTTCAGGGCTCAGGGCTATATGGGAACATAGTCCTCCCATTCATCCTGCAAATGATACCTGCCTGAGCTCAGGAAGTCACAGCAACGACTGCAGACAAAGCCTCAAGCCGCATCCAGCTCATCAAATGATCCAGAACGCTCAGTCCAAACGCGGTACTTGGAGGTTCATGGGTAGTTGTAAGTAGGGCAACTACACTTATGACCCATATTAAGGGACTTATAACCCTATAATCCTACTTATAACTACCCATGCACCTCCAAGTAAGCTTGACTGCAACCTGAAAGACCTTCTTCTTCGTGGGAGGTTTCGGACTCGTTCCTCGCAAAGTACTGTGATGGCAATTACGCGTTCGGCACTGAAGTTGAACCCAAAGGGTCCTAGGCACTGTTATGGGGGATACTTCCCCAAATCATAGTAGTAATTCCTATTATAGAAACCCTACATTCTCCCATGTAGGCACTTTGGACCCTTTGGGAAATAACAAACCCAAAGTCCGCAAAGTAGGATATGTCATGTGCCGGACTTGGGTTGAGGGTCAAGGACAGCCCCACAACCTTGAATTCGCTTTGCGACTTCACCGCAGGATCCGGCATCTCCTGTTCCCAAATTTCCGAAACTCTAAACCCCATGCTCTACAAACCTAAACCCATGAACTCCAAAATCCTCAACTCCAAGCACGCCATACCCCTGACCACCTCAGCCCTGACAGACCCTCTGCGCGGGAGGATTGAGCCCAAAGATATGCGCTGGCTCCCCGAAACAGAGCTCTGAACTCCCCCAAAGGGTCCTAGGTACTGTTATGGGGGATACTTCCCCAAATCATAGTAGCAATTCCTACTATAGAAACCCTACATCCTCCCATGTAGGTACTATACGGACCCTTTGGGCTCTGCTACTCCGAGAAGTTGAACCAGCGACCCTGCTCCAGGGGATCAGGGCTGTGACCCGAACCCTTCTAAACTCTCATAAAACCCTACATTAACCCTTGTGAGCCCTTATAAAAACCCTATATAAACCCTATATAGAAACCCTAAACCTAAATCCTATGTAAATCCTATAGAAACCCTAAACCCTATGTACACCCTTATGACCCTAAACCCTCAACTTGAAGATTCCGGAGCTGCAAGCCGCACTGGGCGATTCAAACTTGGAGACTCCCACCCCGTGTACCTTATAAGGGGCTCCTTTTAGGGTACTTTAAGAGCTCTATAAGAGTTCTGCATGGTGCCCAAAGTTCCTCAGTAACCCTCTGATAGTACAGTTGATGATAGAAATCCTGCATTACCTTAACGACCCTAAACTATGAAAATTATGGTATATTCCTTATTATGGGTAATACAGGATTTATATCATCAACCGCACGGGTAACCCTTTTCCGAATATTCAGTTGAAACAAGGAGACCCCAAACTAAAAACTGCAAAAGGTACGACTCAGGAACGCAGGGTAGGATTTCGGGACTAGCTTGGCGGCACCGCTTCAATAGTTTTCCGTTTCGGAAGCCTCCATGTAGAAGTTGAGAGCGCGATTCTGTTCATGGATGTCGCCCTGCGGGTGGTCTAGGGTTTGAGGTTTAGGGTTTATCGTCAGACTGTTTGAGTACAGGGCTTGTGGTTGGAAGTGGCCTCTTCACAAAACGTCGGCTGAAGCCCAAGAAGCCTAAAACCTCTCTGTCTGCCTCTGTGTCCCGGCGTTGGTACTTAGTGTTTAGGGCTTTAGGGGTTAGGGTTTAATGTTCAGGGCTCCCTAACACAATACACAGCTCGCTTCTGATGTCAAGCAACTCCTGACCCTTCAGTCATCCGAAGACTCTACTTGAACGGCAACCTATCCAATCACGAAGCTACTAGTATTTCAACTGCAGTCACAGCTGCTGCGCAGATTGACCCGAGCACCCAAACTGAAACAGCCAACAGCTCGGAAACGCAATCTCCTTGTCAAAGGGTCGATGTAATGGCAGTATACCGGTGGTCACAAGTGTCAGCGATGTCCGCGCAAGACAGGTGAGCTTGCTGACCCGAGCCGCAATGGGGTGGCAGACACTCGGATGTTGCTGGAAAGGGTTGTTTTGAAGCGCTTCCCTGGCCACTGCCAGCACCTAATACCCGAAGCATTCCGCCGTCCGCCGTGACACACTCGGAGCTGCCAACGGGTCATCTCGATCCGTGACTTCGAGAACGCGCGAGGGCTTAGAAGGCTCCCCAATCCCTAGAAAAAACCATGGGATTTATAGGAGTTTAGGTTTAGGGCTTCTGTAGGGTTTAGGGCTGCCCCACCCAACAAATGTGTGAATGATATATCTGGCGCAGGCTCCGACTCCAAGTTATTATACATAAATAACAATAATAACAATAGTATAAGTAACCTTTCCTGACCTCGAGTGCATCGAACTCCTCTACATGCTCAATGTTGAAACCAAACCTCGAAGGGCTTACGTAAAAAAACAAAAACCATGTATACTCGAGACCAAGACCAGGCAAGTAAGCTTCCGACTAGGTTTGAACCACTGGAAACTTGTCAGCTCAACGGTGCAAGCCTGTTGAAGTATTCGGATTTAAGATTTAGTTGAGTCTAGGGTTTACCGCGCAGCCCCAAGACCACACGCACCTAAACCCTAAAACCTAGACCCAACTTGGAGGAACTGGTAGCCATATGTGGGGTTTTTCAGTCCACTAAACACGAGCTGCAATCATAGCCACCCTACCTATAATCTCACGCATGTAACTACCCATGAACCTCCAAACCTAGACCGTAAACCTAAACCAAACCCTAAGTAAGCCTCCGAACCGCCGAGACGACCCTGGGCTAGGGCAAGCACATGTGAGTCATAGTATGCGCCATTCAAACCTGGAGGTCTTGTCCTTCATTGCGAGGATATAAAACCCAACACTGATGGTACAGTCCTGAACCCTAACCCTAAATCTAAATCCTGAACCCTAAACCCCAATCCCTGAATTAAGGAGCTCTGTCGGCCTCTGGTTAGGAGGCTACGACCCTCGGACGGTGGGCCGCCTCAGCGCCGTCGGAATAGTAGAATGCCAACCTGAGCTGAATCGAAACAGCCCATGAGTTCAACAAGTTTGGGGCCTATACACCAGCATGCACTAAAGCTAGAATACAGAACCTTAAAATTGTCTTTAGGCCCGCATTTTAGGGTCTATACACTTGGAGTTGGGGGTTTTAGTTTGCCACGCCCGGGGCTTTGTGGGGGTCTGGGGTTTCTGCATTAGGGGGGCTTAACTTAGATAAGCTTTTCGGGATTAGACTTGAGGGGCTTTAGGGTCGGGTATGGAAACAGTTTAGGACTGCTTCTGAATGTGTTGTCTCGTCCGGAAATGTATTGCCATGATTTCCACGAGTGTACGTCATTTGGTGAAGCTCAACAACGTCTGCAAATTTTGCATAGACACAAGTTCGCAGTGGCAAGTTAAACGCAATAATGGAGGGAAGCGAGCCAGATGCCACACCGGGAGTACGGTGGGGACCTAGCTACGCTGCAATACGTTTGCAATGTTTTTAGGGTGCAAGCTTGGAAGGGAACACTCCTTACATGGTAACGCCAGTGGGGGGCATTCTGGATCGTGACTCAAACCAGCCAGATGCAACTGGTCTACCGAACAAAAAACCCAGCAGCATGCAACAGCACTACCCAAAATGTCAGGAACTTGGCATTGTCCAACCAGCTCATATGCGAGTGACTTTTAGTCTTAGTGGAACCCTTGAGACCCGAAACCTCAAGCAGTGCAAAGGGAGCAGGGCGCAGAGAGAGAAAGAGACATACACAGAGAAAGAGAGACGAAGAGAGAGAGAGAGAGAGAGATATATATATATATATAGAGAGAGAGAGAGAGAGATAGAGAGAGAGTGTGTGTGTGTGTGAATATGTGATAAAGGCAACCTTGGTCTTAAGGACCTTCAAAGTTAGCTTCCAGCCTGAATCGGACAATAGTTGAAACGACGATTCCAAGAGGTTTTTTTTGGGTGGTTTAATTACCATTAACCCCAAGTAACCTACCCTTTTTAAGGACTTATATAAAGAAACCATACTAGGGAGCCCCAAAACCGGCAGGTTCCTTAAGGGTCCAGGTAAGATTTACTTTGAGCCTTAATGTGACGGCTCAGCGGTACGAATCAGGGTATCGGGTTTAAAGCTTAGCCGACTTCTTGCAAAATAGGCCGCCCTAGATTCTATTTTCTAGGTGGTGTACTACTAACGTATAGTATGTCTCGCTATATAGTGAAATGTAACCAAATATAAATATAATGTATAATATAATACACTTTGTTACCCAGTTGAGACGATCTGACTCAGAGGCTTGCCAACTTGAGGCTTCAAACCTTGGTAGCTTTAGGAAACCTTTACCAGTGATTAGTTTTAGCTGGAACCATCAAATGCAAGTCTGAGCAACTCCGGGGCAGTGAGGCCACAAAGAGCCGCGAGCGCCGCAGCTGTGGCATTGGGAAAATGCTGAGAGTTTGTTTCAGGGTTCAAGGATTCGGGGTCTAAGCTAATCATTTTCTACCATAGCTGGTGATGGCGAGAATCATGTTAGGTGGTGCTAGTAAATCGAACGATGGAGGTGGTCGCGGCGCTGGTGATGGCGGCAGCAGTGATGGTAAACAGTGGCGGGCACCACACCGCTGCGGCTGGATGTCGCGAATATCAAGGCAGTGGCGGACATCGCAACCGTCATGCGATTACTATAGTCTCTTGCTGCAACGGCTGATATGGATGCCAATCATCACAGCATTGCCTCTCGGAGTGGCCACTACGACGAAGAACGAGCTGACTGCTGGTGGGCGCGCAGGCTGTCATGGTGATGGTCATGGGTCTCGCTGCTTACAGTGTCCATGGCGAGGATGTTGACGACAAGTATGATGATGGTGGAGGTTATGAGGATGATGATGACTATGAGGAGGATGGTGCTGACGAAGAGAAAGATGTTTACGTTGTTGAGTTGTTGACGATGACGATGTTGTCCCTGCTGATGACGATGGTGATGAAGAAGATGATGTAGTAGTAACAGTAGTCGTCGTCGTAGTGGGACCCTATTATAGTACGGCACCTATTATTTAGCGTACCCCAAAAGGGACCATAATTTTGACAACTACCCATGTGATACTGTAGGTCGTTTTATGGGCCTGATGAGCAGATTGTTTTTTGGGAGTTTTGGTCCATGTACCTGGTTTACGAGGTTTGGGTTTGGGGTTAACGGCTTAGCTGTTCGAGGGCTTTTGTAAAGTATTGACTTTGCACGGGTTTAGCGCCTGGTATTGACTTGGGTACTGTCAGTTTGCGTAGGCGGACCGGGTGGAACGTTCAGGGATTACTGCGCTCTTGTTAAGGACATTACTTTAAGTTACCATCATAGGGTGGTAACTGCAACAAGAACCCGGATTATGGCTTGACTTTCGGTTCATGGCTTCAGGATCGGGGAGCTGTTCGGTTTGTGGAGTGTTTGGGAGTGGAGAGGCCTAGCAAGCAAAGCTCCGTGCAGTTGCCGAGAAACGACGTTAGAAGGAGCAGCCAGAGCGGCTGCCACAGCACTAGGACCCGTCTTGGCGCTCGCTGTAGTCGTGCTGGTGCGGCTAGATTTTGCTAGCGGCCTCACCCACACTCTCACTGCTCCTACTCCTACTCCTAGTCCTCCCAGAAAAGGAACTGTAATTTTGGCAACCACCCACATGCCTTGAAGCTCTCCGAGGTCGTGCGGCAGCGAGCTATCGCCCAGGCGGCCAGCGAAAAGTCCTGGCGTAACCCTAAACCCTTAAGCCTGGCGTCTGTGACTGGCTAACTGCGTTGTCCTTTAAGCCCTTTGAAAATTATTTACTAGTATGGTTCTCTACAAAATAGTAGGGGAATTCAAAAAAAGAGCCCAAAGGATAACCCAGCTAAGACAAGTTCCCTGGTTTGGTGCTGCGGGTTGGGTTTTACAGGGTCCTAGAGGCTTTTACACGATCTCTTGCTGTCTCGATGAGGTCTTATGGACAGCTATGGGGTGCGGGGGTGGGAGCTATAGGTGCCTTGATAAGCGTTCCAGAAGCGCTGCACATGGGGCATTGTCTTGCTGTGTTCACATCGTAAAGTTGTTTCCGGGTCTACTTGGAGGGTCGGGGGACTTAGTAAGTAGGTAGTGCGTAGACTTATATAAGTACCCTAAAAGGGACTTATATAAGTACCCTAAAAGGGACCCTAATTGGGGTTATGGCACTTACAAGTCCATAAATTAACCAGTTACTAAGTCCCCCGACCCTCCAAGTAGGGGCTTTCGGGACTCAGAGTTTCGGGTTTAGGCTTGCCGGGTGCAGGGCCTTGGGCTTTTGGGCTCTTGGGATCGTTCAGGGCTTCAACCCTTCCCCCAAGGGTCCAAAGGACCCAATAATTAGGTACTCGGTTTTAGGATAGTGGTTATGTAGGTTAGGATTTTGGAGAGTATATGATTATTAGGTACTTGGACCCTTCACTATTGGTTCAGGGTGTGGGGCCTGAGGGCTTTGGGGTTCAAAGTCTGCGGTTCGTGTTAGGGGCCGAGGTTTGCTGCTGCGACTGTTTTGGACCTGTTTTTGAATCTCAGAAGGAACTGCAGAGACTGTCGGACTTGTTCAGAATCCCAGAAGAAACAACTCCGCGCGGGTTAAACTCCAAGCTACGCATGCCCAACACCTACAGTAGAAGCCCAAAAGTTGGAAACCCAATAGCCGTCAATAGCCTCAATCCTTAAGAGTCATCCAAAAAAAACCCAGCACTATTTGGCCTTAATCGGAATTCCAACTTTATGGGGTTTACTATATGGGAGTTTCCGAAAATAGGGGACCCTAAAATGGTACCCTAAATAGTAGGATCCTTATTATACGGACCCCCCAAAATGAGGTACCCCTATTTTCGGAAACTCCCATATACCCACACTCTGACTCTTTGCCAGCTACACCCCAGAGCCTCGACCCAAACTCCAAACACCCCACACCCTTCAACCAAAAACTCTGAATCCTGCACCCCTAAACCCCAAAGCCCTAAACCCTATTTGGAGGCTCATGGGTAGTTTTAAGGTGGGGGGTTATAAGTAGGCTAACTATAGTTATAACCCATATTAGGAGACTTCTCACCCTACTTATATATCTAACATCTACCCATGAACCTCTAAGTAAATACCCCCTAAACCCTTTATAGTACCCTTATAGATCCCTTAAAGGAACCCATAAGGATCCCTTTTAAAGAAACCCTGCACCCCTTAAAGAATCCCTTACGGGACCCTCAACTCTGACCTCGGAGTAGTGAACACAGGCAGAGGGTGTCGCGATTGGCGAACTCCATCAGCGCCCGGCCTAAGGCGAAACCAGCGAAGACCCACTTACAAAAATCATGGGACTTAGTAAGTAGGTCATAATTAGGGTTATAAGTCCCCTAAGTGGGGTTATCCGAATTATAACCATAACCTTTCTTACTAAGTCCCATGATCCTCCAAGCAGGGATTATATGAAAGTTTCCGAAACTAGGGGACAGTAATAGGGGGTACCTTAGGGTTCCGTTGAAGGGCTGCTTTTAGAGTGCCATAAGGGTTCGTTTAAAGGGCTACTATAAGGGATTAGAGTTTCCAAAAATGAGGGGCCCTAATCTAATACGCTAAATACTACGTGGGATCCTTCTTGTAAGGACCCCAAAATAAGGTACCCCGAAGGCTATACCCTCAACCCATTAAAATCCTAAACTCTCAGCCTCCGCCACTCCGTACACCCTAAGCTGGCCCTACCCAGAGGGCCCATAGTAGTTCCTTTTTGGGGTTCAAAAATAGAATCCTATCAGGTTATCCCAAAAAAGAACTACTATGGGGCCTCTGGGTAAACTCTCAGACCCGAAACCCAGAATATGCAGCTCCGATTCCCACAGACCCTATAGACGAAAATTCTAACAAGCCCTATGAGCCTATGAGTGTATAGACCTAAGCTCCAAACCCTATGGGCCTAAATCCCTGAAACGCCTACAACCCTGAAATTCTAAACACCATAAACCTAGACCCCAAGCCCCTATGTACATCGAAAGCCCTATAATAAGCCAACACCCCGAAATGTTACAACCTCCCGCCCATCAATCCCAACTGCCTGACACGGAGGCGTAGCCAAGAGCACGGAAGAGGATGCACAGCAACCTTGTTGTTCATGTGTTGTTAGTGTTGTGGGTTCTGGGGGGTTGGAAGCTTCACTGGAGTTGGATCCGGCAAAGCGTTCTGCTAATCCTTGTTGGCATGACTGTGGTATGACTTTCTTCCCGCTGCACGACGGGCGGGCAATTCTCACTGCCATGAGTTCTGCCATTCGCGTTGGCTTTGCCGCTGCTACACGGGTAGTTGTCAAAAATCAAAATTCCTTTGTGGGTACCCAAATTTAATAGGTGCCGTATTATAATAGGGCCCCCAAAAGGAACCGTAATTTTGACAACTACCCACATGTCAGTTACGTGGCCGCACTTCAACATTCAGACCCAAACCCAAAGGGTCCTAGGTACTGATATGGGGGAGGGGGGTACTTCCCCAAATCATAATAGTAATTCTGATTGTAGAAACCCTACATTCTCCCATGTAGGTACTTTGGACCGTTTGGGAAACCAAACACCACAACTTCAACCTTCCGCTTGGGTGTTGGACTCCCGAAATTACGCTTTAGGGTGGAGGGCTAAGGTCCCAAATTGAGGGTTCAAGGTTCGATCCCAGAAACTAAACTTAGAATTGAGGATGTCTAAGCCTTGAGCAGTGCCAGAAGATGTCATAAGTAATAGATGGGGCTTTATGGTAATAGTTGGACTAGGTGTTTTGGGGCCCACTATACCATCATTAGAATAATAAGGAACCCTCAAAGTAGTATAGGTACTTGCTGAGGCCCCTGTATTACCTGCATGTTCTCATGCAGCCGCGTAGTAGTCTAGTGATCGATCCCGTAATCTTTGACACCTTCGCCGAAACTCGACGAGCCGAGATCCTGAACATAGAAGACCTAAAGCCCTTACTTGCAGATTGAAAATCAAGGGGCACAGCAGGTATGAACTTTGACAGATCAACACACAAGCATTTCAACAACAATCTGAATGAACGATGAAAGACCGATTTCTACAGCCCCAGACCCAAAACTGAACCCCTGAGTCTTCAACACTAAACTCTTATGCCCCCACCTCGTTGGCATTCCGATGCCCTTTGCCCGAAACATCTCAAACACTGAATCTCTCAACATAAACCAACACTACAGAACTGTGGCTAAGCCTCTTCGACATCCTGAGAAAAGCTCTGTACAACCTTGATAACACACTATGTAGAGCTCCTTGTAACATCCACGTAAAATATGTCTAACATCTGCTCTGAGATTGTCCGAGGCTTGTGCCAGGCTGAAAGCTCTTGCAATGCCTGGCAGCTTGGGGCTAAACTTGAGGGGATGGGGTTTTGGGACTTCAGGCCGTTTAGGGGGTGAGAGTTTAACACTTTGGGGCTGAGGGGTTGTGTCTCACGCGGTTTGTAGGGCCGTAGGCCAGCGCCTCAACCGCGGGTTGTAGATGTTGCCCATGGCTGTGTTGATATCTTACTCTACTGAAACGTCTATCTGCACAGCCCCTTACTTTTCAAGCTAGCTCCACGTATTCAACACCTCCTTCTGATAAGAAAAATGCGCCTGTGCCTGCGAAAGGGGGCTGGCACCCCGCCCCCCTTGCTTCCCGTCCCCGATCTAGTGCCCTCAATCTTGCACTCTGTTGCTGCAAGGCAAATTTCGATAGCGAACTCTGAAGCCATACTATTACTTCGACTGCAGAAAAAGGCTTGTCCGCGAAAGCCCTTTGTATAAGCATCCAACATAACTAGAAGAGCAACTGAGTTTTGAAGTACTAGAAGTATATGGGAGCTGTAACCGTATACCACTTTTCAATCCCCTCGACATCCCTCAGAGCTGCCACGACAAACTTTCCCATACGCAAACCCGTTGCTCGACTGCCTGGCGGTGCTCAATGGAGCCCCAGAAGGTGTCAAAGCTGTCCTTTAGTCGTCGGGCTCTAAACGTGGGAGCAAGGTAGGCGGGATGATCCTCCGGAAAAAAACCTTATGTTAGGCATCCTTAATCCTACCTAAACCCTAAACCCCAAGCCCCTAAACTCCTACACCCTATAAACCCCGTAGGGTAACTACCTACTTTCATCCCACCTTTTGAGGCACCTCGATTCAGTGGACATCTGGAATTCGGCGTCCCAAATCCTTGAAAGCCTTTGTTGAGGTTCTTGAAAACACACGGACGAATAGGAACACGTGCACAATATATACATATATATATACATATGCATACATACACACATACATACATACGCACACACGCGCATTATGTGTAATTAGAACTGTAAGCTCAGCTGTATGTCTGTCTGTCTGTCTGTCTGTCTGTCTCTGTCTGTCTGTATGCATGTTGTGTATGTATACATATGTAACTATATACATTTACACACACACATAAGTGGATGCATATAAACGTCAACCTACATGAAATCATAACCAGAAGCATGCGCAATCTACATTACCATGTGAACATGTAGGTGTATCCAGGTTTGCAAACGCATACACGCGTACATATGGATACAACAGGAACATGTGTACCTACATACCCTCGACGATGGCAAATCTGAAACAACTCTGAAACAACTATGCCACCTCTCTACGTTCTACGAGTAGCTGTATGATGTTTGCGGTTGGAGCTTTAGGATGTAGCATTTCCAGATGTCCACATAATTACTGAAGTCTTGGTCCAAGCTTAGAATGGAGTCTCGTCATGGTGCTGATGGTTCTGCACATAATGCGTTCCTCGAGCAACCGTAGCCTACCTTTGTGTAGCGTCTTGATAAGCCCGAATACAACATTTGTAGGGACTCTGAAAACAATCAGGTTCTGACGCCGCTCGCTCTATCCCTTTGTGCTCTGCTTTGGTTCTTCAAGAAGGTCTCGACTAGGTCTTAACCAGACGTGGCCGTACTGCCAGAACCTGAACCTGAAACCCAACAGACCCTCCAAGGCACCTCGAAACCCTCAGAAGGTAGACTAAAGGATCCCTTTAAAACGGCCCCAAAAATAGTATTGGCCTATAGTCTCCACTGTAGCTCCTTTTGTTGGTTCAACCATTTATAGAATTAGGATCCTATACGGTAACCCCAAAAACGGACTACAATAGAGACTTAGGGGTAGTAAGATAGAAAGAATCTCCGCCTCACCCGGGTCCAGCACCACCGGCAGCTCGTCCCACCTGAGCTTTTAGGAAACTTCCCCCCCGAATCGATGAGGCTTCAAGGCTTAGGATTTGTAGGGTTTCGGGTTTAGGGTTTAGGGGTTCAGGGTTTAGGGGACTTTATTGTGGATGGTTTGAGATTTCGCGCTTTAGGGAAAGCTTAGGGCTTGGGGCTTGCTGAAAGCATGAAGCTCGGCATCCTTTAGCAACGCGGAGGAATCGCAAGTAGCTGTGGACATGTGAAGTCGACAAGGCCAGTTGCCAACAACTAGCTGGCTTACTATTACTGGGAGAGTCGGGGGACTTAGTAAGTAGGTAGTAAGTACCCTAAAAGGGACCCTAATTGGGGTTATGGTACTTATAAGTCCCTAAAATGACCAGTTACTAAGTCCCTCGACCCTCCAAGTAGGGTTTGCGATTTACCTATAGTCTCCATTGCAGTTCCATTTTCTGGTTTAACTAGTTATATTTAGGATCCTATAAGGCAACCCCAAAAAGGAACTGCAATGGAAACTATTGGTAGGGACTAAGAGAGAGTGAGCCCCATTCCTAAACCTTTCTGCTTGTAAGAGTAAGCCTGGGAAGCGAAGATGGCTCCATTGTGCAGCCATACGCGGACTAATGAGTGCTGCGAAAAAAGAGATGCCAAAAAGAGACTATTTCAGCACCTACCCTAAACCCTAAGTAGAGTAACTTACAAAGTACACTGGGCCGTGGTCCCTGCACCCTGAACCCGCTGCCCCTGCTGCTCTGGCTTGAAGCGTAGTCGTAAGAGAACGACCCGAAGGGTCCAAAGTACCTACATGTGAATGTGGGGTTTCTTTAATAGCAACTACGAATTTGATTTGGGGAAGTATCCCCCATAACAGTAATTACCTAGGACCCTTTGAACGAATTCTCTGCCAGCCGATGTAGTCGCCCAGCACGGAACCGAATCCTGAGGGATACGTGACGCCGCAGACAACACGTTATGCCCAAAACCCAGCGGCGGCGCCGGGGCCCTTTGGCCCAAGTCTTCGCCAAGTGCAATAAAGGCTGGTTTACTATAAACTACTAGAGTATACACGTATGCTTACCTTACATTATGCGACATTGTATGATAAATCAAAAGTGCCCCAAGACTCTGAGAGTTGGAAGTGCATGTCCTGGGGTGGGTACGTCCGAGGACCACTGCCTGCTCGCATACCTAGCGTGTATTCGCTTGGCAGGCCCTAAACCCTTAACCCTGAGCCCTAAACCCTGTACCCTAAGCCCTAAACTCTACACCATAATCCCTAAACCCTAAACCCAAAGCCCCTGAACCCTAAACCCTAAACCGGCAAATATGAAAGCCAAGACCAAGACCCTGAGCTCCAACCCCTACCAGGACCCCCCAAGAATTCGGTCCAATATTCCTCATTAACTAAGCGCTTCAATAGAGGGTAGTTGGGGACCTGCGAAAACCCCAATCCCAAAGCCCTAAACCGTAAACCCCCAAGCCCCAAACCCCTAAACCCCCAAGCCCTCAAAATTGCAATTTCCGAGCCGAGTGACTCAGAGACTTTCGTCTCGAGGCGGCCAAGGCCACAATACACCTGCATACTGCAGCAGGGGCACTACTAAGGGTTAAGCGTTAAGGGTCTATAGTGCTTAAGGGTCAAGGGTCCGAGGAATTTAGGCTGAGGTTTGTGTTTAAAGTTCCAATATGGATGAAACTTCTCAGGGTTTAGGACTACGGGATGCTACGGGTCTACTGCTTTGAGATTAGACTAACGCAAGGGGTGAACCCTACTATTTTGGGGTTATAGGCCCAGGGTTTCCTCGTTCTTAGTCAGGTTCCGACATTATTATAGTACTCGTATTACAGATCCGTTATAGTAGCCCTTATGGATCCCTGTAAAGGAACCTTATTTGGAGGGTCGAGGGACTTGGCAAGTAGGTAGTAGGTAGACTTATAAGTACCCTAAAAGGGACCCTAATTGGGGTTATGGTACTTATAAGTCCGTAAAATATCCAGTTACTAAGTTCCCCGACCCTCCAAGAGCCGTAGCCCAGGCCATGCTCCGTGCCTCCAGCGCTAGGAAGTCGATCTGGTCGCTCAGGTCCTGGTAAGGGAAGCGGTGAAAACTGTATGCATAGAGACCCTTAGGGGGTAGGGGGAGGGCGGGTAGGACGGTTTAGGCTTTAGGGAGGAGGCCTTAATGCCCAGAAAAGGACCTAATCAGGCCCATTTTAAGGAAGTGTAGTCTAACCCCCTCCCCCTTACCCCCCTAAGGGTCCGTCCCTATGATGCATTGAGGCCATGTGCCAAAGCTCCAGGCGCAACCTCAACAGGGGCTGCCCTTTTGCAGCAACTTGTGCACGCATCAGAAAAAACATGTCTGGAAGCATCCGCCCAAACAAGAAACACTCCCAATCAGGTGCTACTAATGTAGGGGCCGAATAGACTACAATTATGAGAAGGATCCCTGCAAATAGTATTGGTTTTTGTTTCTACTTGTTAAACCCTATACTAGGCAAACCTCGCATGCGTGGTCTCAGAGACCAAGGAGTTGGAAGAAACCGAGGACGTGGCCGAGGCAAAGGCCGTAGTTGCTCAGTGTCATATCTCCTACCGCCCCTCTCACCCTGGGCTCTAGACCTCTCACGCCTCGGAGGCCTCTAAAGGTGGGATGAAGGTAGGTAGGATTAAGGATCCCTTATATAAGGACTCTTATTTGGGAATATCCCACCTACCTTCATCCCACCTTTTGAGGCCTCCGAACGCCTACCTCTCTCGAAGGCCTCAAGCGTCTCTTGGACCCAGTCGAAGCTCCACGCCTCGCAGCAGTTGTCGTCAATCCCAAGACCTTTCAATCCAAACACTGAGTTTTAGACTCAACCCGAAACCCTGAGGCCACAACTTCAAATCATGCAAAGGCCTCAAAACTTGGTAAGTAACATCACCGGATCGCTCCTAAATTTTGACCTTTGTATATACCGTCATGCGCCCCGAATGCAGGGATCTACCAGTCTGTAAAAGTCTAACAAAACGTATCACACCCCTATTTTACCTTTCCCTATCTGCTATAGCCACTATGCTACAGGCTTAACGCAGTGTCAGACTGTTGATGATAGAAATCCTGCATGACCTTAAGGACCCTAAACTATGGGAATTATGGTATATTCCTTATTATGGGTAATGCAGAATTTATATCATCAACCGGACCTCCTGAGCCAGATCCCAAAAAGTGAACCCTGAACCCCACGCCCTGAACCTCAAGGTCCCAAAATTCAAACTGCCCTGCCGGTACGGCCCCCACTCAGTAACAGTTGAATAATTTTAGGGTTTAGGGTTTAGGGTTCAACATATAGATATATTAGGACCTTAATCGTAGCCCTAGTATAGACTCTTACTGTATGGGGGCAGTACCTAGCTTTTACCTCAAAGCTGTGGCCCTTTGCGGGGAGTTTGGGAGTGTAGGGTTTAGGGGCTTTGGGGATTAGGGATCTAGGACTTTAAAGGTCGGAGGCTTGAGCACTTAAATTCGGAACTCACCGCCTGCCAACACGATAGAAGGCACAACTGGTTTTTGATCGAACCTTGGCCCTGTTCAGAAGTTTAGGATCATGGTTATATAGAACTACTCCTACAATAATTACTCTCAACCTCATGTGAGCAATTCCAGGCTCCTTCCACAAAGACCAGAAACCAGAAACCAACCTGCCCTGCCCTCGTGCTATGAATCCTTCTTAGATCTGCTAGTGTGTGTGCGTGTGCGCGTGCGTGTGCGAAGTGTGGGGGCATGCGGTGTTGCAGCAAAGCTGGCAGACATGTCATAACTGGCAGAATGTAGACCCTAAACCCTAAACCCTATAGATCCCTTTAAGGAGCCCTATAGATACCTTTGAAGAACCCCATAGATCCCTTTAAGGGAAACCCTAGTCAACGCAGCTGAAAGCACTGATCCCCATGTAGATGCGGCGTTTCTAGCACTCAGTCACAAGCCCCTAAACCCTAAACCCAGCCCTCACGGCTTGATCCGAACTCCTCACGATCCACCCAGCGTGAAGATGTCCGCACCGTACCTAAAGCCAACAACCCTAAACCCTAAACAGCGCTCTCGGAAATGATAGGTGCTTGGGAGGATCATGGGTGGTTAGAAGTAGGGTCATAGTTGGGGTAAGTGTACTTATAACCCTTTTTAGGGGACTTATAATACCCTACTTATATAGGGGCCTGAACAATTAGAATAGGGTTTTGGGGCCCATTATACTAGAATCAAAATAAGGAACCCCCAAAATAGTATTGGTAACGATTTAGGCCCCCATCCTAAACCCCAAACACCCTATAAATCCCTTATAGATACCTTATAGATCCCTTGAAGGAACCCTAAAGGATCCCGTTAAAAGGAACCCTATAGTACTTGGTGAACCGTCTCCGGCCTCTCCAGATCCTTCTGCCCAGGGAAGCAGCAAAGCCGAGAGGACCTCCGGGTTCAAAGGGCAAAAAAAGCTTACTTTAGGGTTTAGGGTATAGGGTTTAGGGGTATAGGGTTTAGGGGTATAGGGTTTAGGGGTTTAGGGTTTCTGGGCTAGGTTCTTACCTTTGGTTAGTAGGGAATGGAAGAACGGTAGTAATAGTAGTTATAATTCTACCCCATGCCTCCATTCCCTACTAACCAAAGGTAAGAAGGAGGGACCCTTACTGGGCATCCCCACCCTATAACGGGCTATATGATAGGTATATAACAGCTATATTATTTACCTTAAGGCCCCATAGTAGTTCCTTCAAAATTATTTAATCCCCAAAAGGAACTACTATGGGGCCTATGGGTAGGGTCTCAACAGCTCGGGGCTGTGCTGTCAGCTCCAGCACTGCTCGGGCTTAGCCGCTTCTGAGGATCATGCTTCAAAGGGGACAAGGAGGGACCCTTAATGGGGACCCCTACCCTACAATGGGCCATATAATGGGTATATAATAGCTATATCAATGGTATATACCCAGGGGTCCTTAGTAAGGGTCCCTCCTTTTACCCTTGGAATACTGGAGCACCGAGCCCTTAGAAACCCAAAGCCCTACACCTGAAAGCAAAAACCCTAAACCTCCCACCCTAAGCTCTAAGTCCTAAGCCCCAAACCCTAAAACCTGACACCCTCAGCTCTAAGTCCTAAACCCCAAACCCTAAAACTACACACCCTAAACGCTAAGTCCTAAGCCCCAAACCCTAAGCTCCAAGACTCTAAGCCCTACACCCTGAACTCTAAGACGTTAAGGCCCACCTTAACCCCGAAGAACCTACATTTTTAAGGACTGATATAAAGAAATCATAATAAGGAACCCTAAAAAGGTAGGTTATTCAAGGTTAAGCCCCACACCCCGAACTCTAAGACTCCAAGGCCCGCGCCCTAAAACCCACGTGTTTGTGGCCTCGCAACCTGCTGTCACCAGCCGGGCGATCGAGGTTCGGAGTTCAGCACGCTCCTTAGCTCACATTGACATGAAAGTTAGAAGCTGCCCCCACCCTGTAATAGTAACTATAAGGATTATATTCGGGCCCTATTATATTCCTACGGCCCCCTTACAGTAAGAGTCTATAATAGGGCTACTATTAAGGTCCTAATATATTTTCTATGAGTCTTATTCAACTATTACTGAGTGGGGGCCGCACCTAATGAAAGTCGGGTTCGGGGAGTGGGGGGAATGGGTTATGGGGAGCATTATCTATATCCCCTTAGAGCCATAATAACAACAATATGTTTAATATTCTCTTGGGTCTTATATGAACAAAAAGTAGAAAAACTAAGTAGCCTATAGAAACCCTTGCACGTCCTGCGATGTTAAGGGTTTCACATGTGACTGACTGCTACATCTACCTAGTACTGTTGCGAATACCATAACTTATAACTCGACTGCTGCTACGGCAACAACAACAACTACTGCTGCTACGACTGCTACATGGGTCACCACTACTTCTTCTTCTTCTTCTCATGAACTGCTGCTGCTACTGCGGCTATTGCCACCAGGATGACGAGTCTGAGCGCGAGACCACGACGTTGATGCATTCAACGGCCAATCCTGGCTGAAATGCAGCACCGCTTCCGGCGCAGAGCTGTGGACGCAGCCCTACTATCACCGGAGCCAGAATGTTTAGTCACATCTGGTGGGCATTGGTGACGACCACAGGATGACCGATGCCCTAAAAATCTGAGCGACGCAAAGCCACAACATGCAACCTGAAAAAAAAACATCTGGCGATATTCCTACTCCTATTTGAATGCTGCGCACTTCCTGTATAGTGTACCCACAAGATCCTAGATTCTGTACAAAGCTCGCTCTCTCTCTCTCTCTCTCTCTCACTGTCTCTCTCTCTCTCTCTCTCTCTCTCTCTCTCTCTCTCTCTCTCTCTCTCTTCTCTGTATGTATATATATATATACACACACATCTATCTATCTATATATATATATATAAATATTTATATCCATGAACGTCTACGTACATATATATGCATATATGATACATATTATGGTTATTCCTGCAGACATACATGCATGCTTACATAACTCCGATAGGCGCACATGCATGATCATGCATGCATACATGGATACATGTGTTATATATATATATATATATATATATATATATGTATATTTGTATTAGCATTATTATAATAGCGTCAGCGGACCATTATGCCGCGACTACGCCCCCAAAGGCGAGAAAAGCGATATGTGTGTGTATATGTATATAATTATCTATCTATCTATCTATTTATATGTGTATATATATATAGAGAGAGAGAGAGAGAGAGAGAGAGAGAGAGAGAGAGAGAGAGAGAGAGAGAGAGAGAAAAAAAAAAAAAGAGAGAGAGAGAGAGAGAGAGAGAGAGAGAGAGAGAGAGAGAGAGAGAGAGAGAGAGAGAGAGAGAGAGAGAGAGAGAGAGAGAGGAGATAGAGAGAGGAGAGAGAGAGAGAGGAGAGAGAGAGAGAGAGAGGGAAAGAGAGAGAGAGAGAGAGAGAGAGAGAGAGAGCAGAGAGAGAGAGCGAGGGAGATTGCAAATTACATGATCCTATGCGACCTCAGGCTCCAAGTCATGGCTTCAGGTAGCACACCCATAGGCCCCAATACTAGGTCCTTTTTGGGATTACCTTACAGGATTCTACACATGAACACCACAAAGGAACTACTACCCTAAACCCTATAGATCCCTTTGCAGGAACCTTTATAGATCCATTTTAAAGGACCACTACTTGGAGGGTCGGGGGACTTAGTAAGTAGGTAGTGAGTAGACTTAGAAGTACCCCAAAAGGGGCCCTAATTGGGGTTATGGTACTTAAAAGTCCCTAAAATACCCAGATACTAAGTCCCCCGGCCCTCCAAGCACTCTAAACCCTAAACCCTAAACTGCCCTAAACCCTAAGAGAATCCCTATATATCCCTATACATGCCTTTAAAGGGCCCCTTAAGGAACGTATCAGGGGGCACCAATATGAAAATGGGGCAGCTTTCGGGCCCTGAAGGGGTTTAAGGCCTAGAAGTTTGGGGTTTGTGGGGTTTTGGGGTTTGTGGGGTTTTGGGGTTTCGGGGTTTAGGGTTTAGGGCCTGGGGTTTTGGGTTTAGGAGTTTAGGGTTTAGGGTGCAAAAGGAAGACTTTAACAGATCTGCCACCAGGTACCGAGCTGGAACCGGCTCCTGGCCGAACAAGAAATCCCTGCAATAAAACTTCCCTAAGGCTCCATGTGCCCATATAGTATATACTTACTTAAAAGGCCTTAAAGTACCCATATAGTATATACTTTGGCCTTAAAGTACCTATATAGGGACCCCTTTAAGGCTTAAGTATCTACTATAAAGGTACATGGAGCCTTTGGGGTTGTAAACTCCAAAACGCAAGCCCTACGCTCAAACAAACCTGCCGGCGGTTCCGCAAAGGCAGGGAATGGTCGCCTCAGTCGGCCTCTCTGGCGGCGAGATTCCCAGGGACTCCAATATGCCTTAAATGATATAAGGGGTTCTACTATAATTTAAGCTAGATTCCTTAATTTTAGGAATACTAGAGTCTCTGGATTGCACAGGTTTACACCGAATCACACGCAGGACTTTCCACGAGTTTCGGAGGGGCTCAAAGTTACAGGGTCCTCAGGATCCTTGGGGGGTTAGGCGGGCTCAAGGCACCTATAATTCCTCTTTTTGGTTTAACCAAAAATATGATTAGGATCCTATAAGGGATCTCCAAGAAGGAACTACAATGGAGACTATAGGCAGGGCTCGAAGCCTCGATTCTGCCATGAGTTATCGTCTTTTGGGGGATGGAAGTCGGTTTAGGGTTTAGGTTTAGGGTTTAGGGTTTAGGTTTAGGGTTTAGGGTTGGCTTCTGGCCATGCCGGGGGGAGGAAGTCAGGTAGCCCAGCGAGCCCAAAACAAAAGATCTGAAATAAACTCCGAACCAGCTGACTCTTCTCAAAACCCAAGCACCAGAGCCGAGCCCAGAACAAAAGACCTTCGCAATAACCCAAACCCCAAAGTCCTAAACCCCCAATCCCTAAACCCTTAAACCTCAAACCCTTAAACCCAAGTTCTACACCCCCAAACCCAAATCCAGCTAAGCCCGGTGATCCCGAGTGCAGCAAGGACAAGAGGAAATGGCCAAGAAGCAAACCCGAAAGAGCACAAAAGCCTCCAAAAGCCCTATGCCCGCACCCTTAAACCCCAAACCCCGCCCTGCACTCTAATGTAGGGGCCTGAAGAAATAGAATAATGTCTTGGGGTAAACTAGACCAACTTCTTACACTGTATATAGGCACTAGAAGGCCGTACCATTGCTCTTGTCTGGCCCGAAACCCTGAAACACTAGGTCCCCCTGTGTCCCCTCAATATAATAAGGGTGCCCGACTCCCTGGAACCCTCCAACAATAAAGGGCAAAAGGGTACTACCGCGGAACTAGATATGTAGGCTGTAAGGATTCGGATTTGGGGTTCGGGCCCTGCAACACTAAACCTTGAAACAGTAGTTACCAGGCAGTTACCAGCTCAGTAGGTCCTGTGTGCTGCCATGCTCTCGTGCTCGATGCACAGCGCAAGGGTCTGCGCTGCCTGTGGTTTTGGGGCTTATAGGAGTCTAGATTGACCAATTTGAGCAGGGTCCCTATGAACTCCATATGAAGGTGCGGTGAAAAATTTGAACCTACAGCGAGTAGGTTAAGGTTTAAGCTCTTGGATAGCTGTGACATTTGCGGCGATTTACGGCTTGTGGCTTAAGGCTGGAAGCTTGTTGATTAGAATTTTGAGGGCTTCGGGTATCGGGTTAGAGGGTTGAGGGCTGATTAATGTAGCAGCCTGACTGAATCGCACTACTGTTGCTTGGGGTTCCTCATTGCGTTCATACTAGTAATACACCCTAAACTTACCTCGTGGATTCCAATTCTGCTGGCCTGTCTGAAAAAATCGCAGCAATAAAGGCCCTAAGGCTCGAATAGGGTGCAAGAAGGTGTATAAGGCGAGGGTTCTCTTGCAAGGGCATGGTCAGGGATCTCAGTAACCACTTCGGCCAAGTCGGGCTGGTTTACTTTTTGTACGAGCGGGTGGTTCAGTGTCCTGAATGTCTCAAACCCTCAAGCCGAAACTCCCCCAACAAGTACGAAAGCCTGGAGGAGGACACCTACCTGTCGGGTGTCACGGGGGACTAAAGGTTAACCTTGTCAGTTATAATATAGGGACCTACCCAAAAAAGGTTAAAGGTTCCCTACTCTACTACTAGGGATAAGTACGTCTATGCTGAGGAGCTCCTTAAGGACTTGTTGGCGACTGTGTCCGGAGTTGCAATGCAAGCAGCGACCAGGCCTAGCTTTACGCGGGGGCCCTCAACCAAACCGTTCGAGCCCTCAATTCATGGTTTGAGGGTTTTGGGCTTAGGGTTTAGGGTTTTCGGATTTATAGAGTTTAGGGATGTCAATGCGGCCGCAAGTTGGCAATCTGCCGCGAAAGGGCAGATTTTCCGGCTGTGCGAGCTCCAAGGAAGTGTCTCCCAGGGGCACAGACCCTGGAGCACGCACACTACTTGGAGGTTCATGGGTAGTTTGAAGTTGGGTTATAAGTAGGGTACCTATTTTTATTATATGGGGTTAGAGGACCTGTAACCCTACTTATAACTACCCATGAACCTCCAAGTACACATCGTCAACACGGGTGATCAACTGATAGTCGGTGGCAAAAGCATGTTCAGTTGCCTGTACGTAGTACCTGCGGCTTACACAGTTGCACGGTGAGCCGGTCGCATCGCAGGCGTTTGATCTGTAACGTAGCCTATCATCCACGAGATGAGCCCCGTCCACCAGCAGTCGGCGACGATGGTGTCCCCCGTCTCGCAGTCATGTCAACACCGAAGCCCTCGAAATCAAACCTGAGAATAAGCCCCATGAAGCCCGCATAAACGACGAGCTATGAATCCCTATGCAACACACCCAGACGAACTCATAAGATTCCAAGAAACCCTGTAAGACACCATGAGACCACAATAGGCCCCCAAGTGCACCCTAGGATACTATGAAACAAAAAGGCCATCCTTGAATGCTAAACCCTCAACCCCAAAAGGCCTACATCCCAAACCCTAAACCGAACCCTGAAACCTAAACCCAAAACCCCAAAAACCCCTACGCCCTAGGGTTTAGGGCTTGCGGGCTTTTGCGGTTTAGGGTTTCAGCATCGCAAGAGTTTGTTTACAGAGTTAAGAACCCAACGCAACCTGGTTCAACTTTCCTTGCGCCCGTAGCTACGTTGAGTGCAACCACTCAAATCCAAATGCTGAGGCTTGATACCCTAAACCCTCGGAACAAACTCGAAACCCCTAATATCTTCCAGCCCCTTAGTTCCCGCGACGAGAAACATCTTCTATGCCGCTTGGGCCCCAAACTTACCTTTGGTTAGTAGGGAATGGAAGAATGGTATTAATAGTAGTTATAATTATACCCCATTCCTCCATTCCCTACTAACCAAAGGTAAGCAAAGCCAACTCGAATCAGGCATTGACCTCCGTAGCACGATGCTGCAGCTGTTCGACATCCATCGTCGGCAAGACAGCCGAGACCTCTGACAAGGCAAAACTGCAGCTTTGTTCACCCTCTCGAAAACTCTGTAGAGAGCCGAGAGCTTAACTTACATTAATGGACTTCCCTCCCGGCAGAGGGCAAGGGCATAAACAACTACAGCAGCTCCATAAAGCTCTGAAAAACCCTAAGGCTCCATATATAGTGCCATTATGGAAATAAGCCCCAAAAGACAATCCTCATCAGGGCTTTAGGGACCTAGTTCCATAATGCTACTACATATGGAGCCTCTAGGAAAGTGCGGCCAAAGGTGCTTCATCATGTCGGGACAGTCGGGCAATCCTGCGAGATCTCTGGATGTCGGAACGTGGTTCGATTTGGCGAGTTTTGAAAGCCGAAGGTGTGAGGGCAAGGTTTTTCAACATTTAGGCCGTCAGGGCTTCACGGTTGGGAGCTTACGGTTGTTTTGGGCGTTCCAACACTCATGACTGGCGGTTATATAATTAACCCAGGTGCATGGTGGATCCTCAAGTCCCCAGAGACTCCAAAACCCCTTAATTAAGGAATATAACTTAAATTTTAATTTAATAGACTCCCTATTATAATTTAAGGTATATTCCTTAATTAAGGGGTTTTGGAGTCTCTGGGTCTTCAGAAAACCCAAACGCCAAATCGTTCCGAGCAAGCTCAGTGGCAGAAGGCTCCTGTCCACCAGCCGGACTAAAGCCGCCGTGGATCCCGGGATCCTCGGTGCTTCTGTGTGTGCCAGTCAGCTTCAAGCTCTAAGGTAAAAGCCAGAAAGTTGGAATATGATTATCCCAAACCCTTCTATGGTAAATTATAGGGTATCCTACCAAGAAACCATATTCCAACTTTCTGGAGTTCCCTGTAAGGCGTTTCTAGGTTTCAGGGATTATAGTTTGTTTAGGGCTTCGGGCTTTTGTGGTTTACGTCTCGGGGGTTTTAGGTTTCAGGTGCAGGCTTTGTTGAAATTGGCCTCCCGGACACAGGGATTAGCATTCAATGTTGTTCTTTGGCTTTTGTTCTTCCATGAAGTGTGCTCGGAGTTTTGCTGATCAGGATCCGGAGAAGGCAAAAGCGATAATCACTTAGAACAACCAGCCGCGTGAGCACTTGGACTAGTGTAACTAATGCACGTGTTACCTCCCTCCCCCTCTGTCTGTCTGTCTGTCTGTCTGTCTGTCTGTCTGTCTGTCTGTCTGTCTGTCTGTCTGTCTGTCTGTCTGTCTGTCTGTCTGTCTGTCTGTCTGTTGTCTGTCTGTCTGTCTGTCTGTCTGTCTGTCTGTCTGTCTGTCTGTCTGTCTGTCTGTCTGTCTGTCTGTCTGTCTGTCTGTCTGTCTGTCTGTCTGTCTCTCTCTCTCTCTCTCTCTCTCTCTCTCTCTCTCTCTCTATCTATATATATATATATATATATCTATATATATATATATAAAATCTAGCCGAACCTAGCCCTAACAACCCCAATTAAGCCCTAAACTGCTAAGCTCGAAGAGGCGGACATATCTCAAGCACCTGCGCAGCAAAAACGTTGCAACGACATCCTCCAAGCTGAAATCTTGGAATCTGTGATGCAGTGCTGAGCACTGGACTCCTCAGCCATGCTGCCGCATCATCATGACGCCAGGGAGCAGGCAGACATGTACATGACTAGCACATGGTTGGGATAGGATTAGAAATCCAACTGTTATTCCTTATTGGGTTTAAGTACCCATAAAAACGTAAAATGTTACCCAACTATGACAAAGATGACTTGTCGGGATTCGATTAGAGCTTGGCGCTCCAGAGCCCCAGGGAGCTCAAGGTTGGGCTTTGGGAGTGCAGTGCTTCTGTTAAAAGCGGTGCCTATAGGTATTCTATAAGGGTATAGGGTTAAGGGCCTAGTAGGAGGTTCTTGGGTAGTTATAGGGGGGTCAAAGGGTTTGGGTTTAGGGGTTTAAGGTAGAAGCCAGAAAGTTGGAATATCATTATCGTAACCCTTTAAGGTAAATTATAGGGGATCCTACCATTAATCCATATTCCAACTTTCTGGAGTCCCCTGTAGGGCCTTGGCTACTTTAGGTTCCCGGTGGCGCTTGTTGGACTGGGCTGCAAGAAGCGTCTGAAGCTTCTGAGGCGCAGATGCGACGGAGGAGAAATCCGGCTTCTGAAATGGAATGTTGGGAAGGTTACAGATTCAGATCCATACCATCAAGCATGGACCTTCATGCTTAACGTTGTAAGGATAAGGTCCAACCGAGGAACCCGTCAAGGAGCCCAACCGAGGAACCCGTCAAGGAGCCCTTTGTTTCCAGAAACCTCTCATGTTTTTTAGGACAGCAGTGAAGGACACATCAGCCCGAAATGAAGACTCAGTGGGTTTGGGGTGTATAGTCCAGCGTTTAGGGTTGAGGGTATAGGGTTTGCCGTTTAAGACCTAGCCTTGAGGGGTTCAGGATACTGGGGGCTTCATCACCGTCCCCTTCTGTTCTGAGAAATCATGTTACTGATTATCACTGCATAGGGGTCCGGCTCCAAGTTTAGGTTACTGGATGCTTGCTGTCTGATGTGTCTGCATGCGGGTAGTGCTTAGAGTGATAATAGCAACTTTGCAGCAGCAAGTACAGTAGTGAATAGTGGGTCGGTCCACTAGGACTGTAAATGACAAGACTCGTTGACGCCACATCCAAAGCTCCGATAGCTTGCATCCAGGTCCACTGCCCCAAACTACAAGTCGAACCTGTGTCTTTTCTGAGAGCTAGCTCCTCTTGCTTTCAGTAGGTGCATCTGAATTTGCACCTTCTAAGAGAGAAAAACATCTCGGATGTCGAGATGGCTGACAGTTAGAGTGCTCACTTGATCAGTGGGTTCGCGAAGAGGAGGACCTGAAGGAAGGGGCCGTTTAGGGGGTTCAGGGTTTAGGAGGGTGGAGAGTTGGTTTATAGAGGACGTCATCAGCTCAAACTACCAAAATCCCAAACACCAGGCCAGACCTTGAGCAAACCCGAACTCTAAAACCTTAAAACGTAAACCCTAAGAAACCAGTACAAAGCCCACACAGCAAGCGGGTCAGGTCGCGGTCAGTCAGCGTGGTCTGTCTAGGGGTGTTGTTAAGGTTCCTCTGTGCAGGGCCCATCGAAAACCTGTCATAGGGCTCTGTGTGGACGAAGAAGCTTTGCAAGCTTTATGAGTGCTATAGGAAGCATGGAATGTAGTTACAGTAACTGGAGCTGTAACTGATGCACTAGTACTACATGAAACTGCCCATGCACCGCATATGGCAGGGAATTGGGTTTGGCGGTATACAAGAATATGTTTGCAATGGAGAGCCCTAAGGAAAGCCCTAGGGAATATTTTTTGGCAGCTGCTTTTACTACCACCACCACCACCACCACCACTACCACCACGACTACTACTACTACTACTACTACTACTACTACTACTACTACTACACTACTACTACTATTACTATTACTACTACTACTACTACTACTACTACTACTACTACTACTACTACTACTACTACTACTACTACTACTACTACTACTACTGGTACTACTACTACTACTACTACTACTACTACTACTACTACTACTACTACTACTACTACTACTACTACTACTACTACTACTACTGCTACTACTAGTACTACAGTACTACGACTACTACTTTCGGTAGTATTAACACTATTCGGCTTGTTTTCCTTGCTTTGTTATTACTGCTTAGGTGCAGGTACTATGCTTCAGGCCCTGACTGGACGGACTTAGACATGGTGATGACTGGGGTCGTGGACTGGCTTTTGGTTTAGGGTTTAGGGTGCTGCAACTTCCGCAGAACCGGCCCAATAGACGTACCGGCGGGATTCAGTGAGGTGAGTTCTGTCTGCCGCCTTCGCCTTCTTCTGATGATCGTCACCAGTGCCATGGCCGGCATCACGGCAGCATCGTCGACGATTGCCGCATCGGCAGGCGAATGAACGCCATCGTCATCAACATCATGCTTGTCATATCATCACATCTTTTTAGCTACCTATGCTCAGATTACCTAGCCACATGCTGCTAGCGACATGAATGTGGACGTCTTGCGTCTTGCACGGCAGCTCACGATGACCCTCTAGAACAAAAGTCGTTAGGTTTGGGTCTATATCCTAAATTCTGCATCCTAAACCCTAAACCCATCCTGTATCCTTCTGGCCTACGTCTTGGCCTACCAGGGACTGTTCACTGGGGTCGGCGCCAGGGCAATCACGAGACCGTAGATGGTCAAGGACTCCATGAAGGCCAGGGAGAGCAGCCTGGGCTAACTACGGTGATGATAGAAATCCTGCATTACCCATAATGAGGAACACACCATACTTCCCGTAGTTTAGGGTCCATAACATAATGCTGAACTTAAACCATCAACAGTATAATGAAGAAAACTATTGTTTTCAGGACTACTATAACGATTACAGAAGAAGGTCACTATACGGATGTCTGGCTAAGGATCAGGCGCATTGTGCACTTAGGCTTGTGGGTGCACGGTTTAGGGTTCAAGGCCGGAGGTTTGAGGGTTTCGAGGTGTGGCACCCTAGAAATACCCACCTGCAAAACCACAAAAAGTGTTCAAACCGTCGAAAAGGCGGCTGATTCGACTTTCCACATTGGCACTGTAGCTGTTCGGCTGGAGGCTGTCGGTCTGTTGTTAAACGACTGGCTAACGACACGTGTGCATAACAAGGCAGAATATCCCAGCTTCCAAAGAGCCCAACAACCGAATAGCTTTGACCCCAAGGCAGTTAAAGAAGGTTACTTCCTGCAAACATATGCAAATTTACACATGATTATTACCATGCTCGATGGAGCGAGAGGAGAATGCCAGAGACTCCTGCCTAAGCCTCAACAACCCGATGGGAAGACCTTTATTCAAAGTATCGCTTCAGCACGCACGGCTTGAATACTGGACTGCACAAAAAACGACGAAGTGCTCGAGTTTCGATCTAGATTTCGGAAACCGCGCCAAGGGTCAGCACACCCCGGAGGTCATCTGCAACCTGCGGCGTCTCAAAGGACTTTACCTCCGTGTGACCACCTCAACCCAATCCTGAAAAAGTCAAACCCGCCTACTAGTAGTACCGTGAACCCTAAACAGCTAAACCCTAAACAGCTAAACCCCTAAACCTTAAACCCTGAACCCTAACACCTTAAACCCTAAAACCCTACTGTAAACCCTGACCCCGGAGAAGCATGTGTTGGCATACGTCGTACCAATAAAGCACATAGTCGTCTGTCGAACGGTAAGATAGGACGAGGATCGACTGAGGCTCCTGAACGGATTCCATCGTCCCACAGGCATGAGATTCACTAAAGCTCTATGTATATATAATCTGTGTATATATATATATACATATATATATGTGTATATATATATATGTACACATACGTACATATAATATGCACAATACCCTAAGCCAGACTGCTGGGGTTTTGGAGAGGGGCATCGAGTCCCCCAAGCCCTAAACCCCAAAGCCTCAAGCCCTGAGCTTCAGGGTGGGGACTTAGTAAGTAGGTTATAAGTAGAGTTATAAGTACCCTAACTGAAGTTACCCCAATTATAACCCTACTTATAACCTACTTACTAAGTCCCCTGCCCTTCCAAGTAAGCTTCAGGATGGGGTCCCTGACGGCCTTGTACTTTTTAGGGAAATAGACAGGGCCCTTTACCCTAGTCCCTTAATAAGAAGCCCTTAAAGAAGGTACCTTAACCGATCTGTCTATTCTTTATTAGGGGACCATAACAAAGGACAACAGGGGAGTCCCTGCTGAGCGGCCTCAGGCTGACGAGAGATGCCATCGATGCAGCGCCCGCTGGCGATGCCCTTTGGCAGCAGTCGGACTAGGATTTGGTTTTCAGTTTTAGGTCTACATTTGAGGGTTTAGGGGTTTAGGGGTTCAGGGGTTTAGGGTTCAGACATCAGGATTTAGAGTTTAGGGCAAAAGGCAGTGCAACTTTCTGGGACACACAGAAGATGACGAAACCCTGTACCCAAACTTCAGAAAGGCCTTGCTTTTGTTCGAAATTATTTGACCTAGCAACAAAAGCAGCAGGGTCTAGGCACGCCCACTTGTTCTTCCATCAACTCGTCATCTTGCGCTGCCTCCCTGACTCCAGAAACTACTAGTGCACCAAATTTCCTGCCCTGAACCATGAAGCGCCCAAAACTTCAACCGGTAGCACAGCAGTGCCTGTACCAAAACCTCATAATAACCCTCAAAATGGGAGTTTCCGAAAATATAGTACCTTAAATAGTAGGATCCTTATTATAAGGACTCCAAGTAAGGTACCCCTAGTTTTCGGAAACTCCCAAATGCCGCCTTGAGGAACCCGTACAGAAACCCTACTCTACCCCAAAGGTCCACATATACTACCATTATGGAATTAGGTCTCCAAAGCCATAATAGACTAGGATACCCAGTAACCAAAGATAAAAAGACCGCTCTTTTTAGTATTGGGTAACTTTATAAGGAACCTAGGACTACAAAAAGGGAATAAGGGTACTACTGGGCATCCTAGCAGAGATGGTCTTTTCGGACCAAAATTCCATAATGGCAGTATATGTGGACCCTTAGGGTACTTATGCAGCCCTAAGCCCTACACCAAGGCCCCACGTATTACCCTCTAAAAAACCTTACAGAAGCCCCTTCTTATCCATGGCCCTCTATGTGGGAGTTTCTGAAAGTCGGGGGTACTTTGTTTGGGGATCCTATTATTCAGGGTCCTACTCGTCTTATAATCAGGATCCTACTACTTAGGCTACTATATTAAGTTCCTATCATTTTCGGAAGCCCTAAACCCTGAAAGAGCCCTTTACAAGAACCCTTATAGTACTCTTATATCGACTCTTATATCGCTATAAAGGAATCCTAACCCTAAACATTCTCTAGACCCCAAGCCCTAACCGTATATACCCTGAAGAACCCAAAACCGTAACGTAGGAACCTGATTAAGAAACCGTGGGCCTATAACCCCAAAATAGTAGGATTCATATCAGGAACCCTCATAAAAAAAAAAAACCAAGGTTGCTTCATCAGGTTCCTACATTAACCAAACATAAGGATCCTACTATTATTATAATAAGGATCCTACTATTTAGGGTACTGTAGTTATTAGGGTCCCCTATTTTCGGAAGCCCTAAACCCAATAGAGCCCTTTAGAGGAAAGCCTGATTTAAAGGTACCCTTTAAAGATATCACCCCGAACCACGGCCTGCCTGGCCCACGCCGGAGCCGATAGCCGCGAGGCCGATGGCGAAACCGGCGCCGATGGCCGAGAGCGCTGGGATCCATACGGCGCCATCCTTTCAAAAGGGGTTTGGGGATTTAGGGTTCCTGCAGGGGTTCCTGTAAGGACTATAAGGGAACTGTAAGGAGTGTTGGGGCCGCCTGTCACAGGGTTTGGGGATTTAGGGTTCCTGCAGGGGTTCCTGTAAGAACTATAAGGGAACTGTAAGGAGTGTTGGGGCCGCCTGTCACAGGGTTTGGGGATTTAGGGTTTAGGGTTCAGGGTTTAGGGATTTAAGCTTCTAATTCGTTCAAAAGGTTTGGGGTTTTAGGCTTCAACGATAGGCTTTTAGGGTTTCGAGTTCTTGGGTGGTGAAGAGTCTCAAGTCTTGAGGGTTGCGGTTTAGGGTTTGTAAGCTTCAGGCTTAAGGGATCAAACAAGCGGCGGTGCTACAGCCAGAGGGTTTGGGGTTAAAGGCTCTTCGGGATTTGGGATGTATGGCTTTGGGTATTGTGGACTGTTAGGACTTGGACAAGGTTCTTGTTAAGGAATCTAATTTAGCTTACAATCATACGATGTGTAGCAAAAAACGGCTTCTTATTATGGTAACTTGAACGAAATCCATTAACCAAACCCAGTCGAGTGTTGATTGAGGGTTACGTATAATGAAGGGTTTTTGCCACAGACACAGCTTCGACGACACTGTGCTTGCTGCTGCTGTTCTATGCGAATACGATGGCAAAGAGGACTGTAGCTAGTGCTTCAAGCTCAAGTCTGTGGCACCGAGATCAGAGCCCTATAGCCTTAATCCTTGAGCTCTCCGACCGAAACAGTACACCCTTCGATCCTGCGGTCATGGTGGGAACAAGCATGCCCAAAAAAACTAAAGCTCACCTCACCTGTCCAGACATTACGCAATAGGCTTGGCTGCAACATCATGGTGTTCGGGGTACATTGTGCTGGAACTATAGGCTGCAAAGGGCAGTCTTGATCCTTCGACCCCGATGCTATCAACCTCGAAGACTGTGCTGGACCATCATCATATCGTATGCGGTCATAAAAGTGTATCACTCTTGGCTACACGACTCGGTGATTCGCAGTGTTCTACGGATTTCACGGTGCGATAGGTCATCTAGGAAGATAGAATGTCTCTACATGAAAGCACGAAACTGAAAACAACAAGAATACTCCGATGTGAGTTTCAGACATGAGGGGACGCACAAATTGATTCAAAGGCTTTAGACACCAAAGTAGGTATGCTTTGTGGACTTACCTCATACTATATATAAGCCCTAAACCCAAGCCCCAGCACATACCCATCCGTGGCGAACCTCCGCGTGAGCGGCTTGGGGGGCGACCAGCGTGACGGCGCCTTCGACTGTGGTGGCTTTGGGTTTATAGGGTCTAGGGTTTAGGGGTTCAGGGTTATAGAGTTTGAACCCACCGGGTTAGGCTTAACGCCAAACGGGAGCTTCCCAAAATAGGGGAAGGATCCTTATTATAAAAACGCTAGACTAAGGTACCCCTGATTTTGGAGACTCCCAAATAACCTACCTCTTTAAGGACCTGGTGGGGGCTTGCGGTTGACAAGTTCGGGTTTTGGGGGACTTGTTCGGTAGGGCAAATTGGGCTCTGAATTCCGATTAGTTCTGAATCCGGCTTCCGTCGGTTAGTGCAGGTTTGAGGTTTACTCTCGGATTGAGACAAACAGAATGTTACAGGTGCAGACCTTGAAATTGTGCAGCATAGGTGGCTAGATTCTGAAGCCCAATCTTCACGCACGGGGTATCGAGAATACAATGTATAGCCCTACAACCTAAACCGTCTTGCACACTGCTTATAATTGCTACGTCTTGCTCTTGGTCACATCTTGCTGAGTCTTCAACGATACTGCGCTACAAAGTGTTTGTCCACCCGGTGCTGTGCAACTCCCGAAGCTTCACAGCGGTGCAACAGCTGAAGCGGCAAGCAATAGAAAAAGGAGGATGCAAATGGGAGCTTCCGAAAATAAATATAGTACCCTAAATAGTAGGATCCTTATTCATAAGGACCCAAATAGGTACCCCTAATTTTCGGAAACCGCCCCAAATGAATCAAAGCGGTGTAATTGTCCTCAATCTCAACTGGAAAGCTGACAACATAAATAAGGTGCCAATGCCGGCCGTCTGCAAAGAATAGGTACTTGGGTTCATTGTAACTTTCCTATACCCAAAGGGTCCTAGGTATTGTTATTGGGGATACTTCCCCAAATCATAATAGCAATTCCGGATATGGAAACCCTGCATCGACTGCATACGTACTTTGGACCCTTTGGGTTGTATAAGCAGCAAAGGCACTCAAGGCCGCAGTGGCAGCATGCGGAGCGGTCGGCGCTGGGGCGGCACGGGGTGCAGCCACAAATGCCGTGAATAGAGCGCCTGCGTAGTTTTAGCTTTGGGTTCATACTTGGACTGTCGGGGGACTTTTAGTAACTGGTTATTTTAGGGACTTATAAGTACCATAACCCCAATTAGGGTCCCCCGACCCTCCAAGTAAGCTCACCTTTTAAGAGGGCCATGGGTGGGGTTCAGAAGGGTCTCCTTTTAAGGGGTCTCCCTAATACTACCTAGGATGCTCACCCCAATTACTTGAAGCTTAAGCTTCTGATGCTAAGAGCTGTTTTAAATCAGTACCCGAAGTAGGGTTCTCAAAGGTTCGAGCATAGCACATACCTGTAGCTAGATTCACTTTGATCATAACCCTGTTACTGTCACCCTTGTCCTTTTAGAAATAATAGACAGAGCCCTATACCTATATCCCTTGGTAGGAATTATTCAAGAAGGTCTACTAGCCGGTCTGTTTATTCTTTTGGGGGAACCATGAAAAAGGACAAGGCCGGTTACTGTTGATGTACCTTAAACTCTAAACCCTAAAACCTAAACCTTAAATTTCAAGAAACCGGTATTGCGAGGCAAGGTCGCAGAACTCGCGAAGCGCTTGCTCTGAAGCTTCGATTTGAGGAGACGTCTGAGGGCTAGGGTATAGGGTTCTGGGACTGTCCCGGAAAGATAGCGCCCACAAGAAGAAAGGCGAAAGACACTTGAAGCTAGACATCCCAGTCTGTGCGGAATTGCACGAACCGGGCAATGCGATGACGACGACTGCAAGGACAAAGGCGAAAATGATCTACTACGAGGACTACCCAAACTCCCTCTCGGGTGTTGAGGCTGCTCCTGGCACACCCTACTCCTATTCCTACTCTTACTACTCTTACTCCTACTCCTCCTACTACGACTACGCACTGCGATGACTACTACGACTACTGCTGCCACGACAACTACGACAATTCACTAGTGATAGACTTGTGCTCGCTGCAGCAGCCGTTGCTGCTGTCCGTTGTTGCTTCCGTTTTCTCTCAACCCGTAGCTCCGGTCGCTATTGTTGGTGGCGTTGTTATGGGGCCTTAATAAACTAGAATTGGGCTCTACCCTGCTATAGCTTTAGTCAGGAGCTTCATCGTAGTATTGGTACTTATGCAGGCCCCTATACTAGTTTTGCTCCTCTTCTCATCTTCAGAACCCACAAGCCCGACACCCCGATAGCAGCAACGCCTTAAAGCCTGTCTTGGAAGCCAACCCTTACACGGAGCCTTGTAGAACTCCAAGACAGCCCACAAACTCAAACCCTTCACCTTAAACCCCAAACCCCCAAAACCCGAACCCTACACTCCCAAACCACCAAAGCTCGAACGCTACAACCACCAAAACCCCTCAAGCCTAACCATCAACGGAACCCTTATTGTAACCCCAACTTGAACTTACTTATGGTAACAACCCTTAAAGCAATCAGTATAGATCTCTTTATACCTTAAACCTAAAGGAACCCTTACAGTAACCCTTACAACAACCCTTAAATAAACAAGTATAGATCCCTTCATAACCCCAAACCCTCTAAACCCGTAAACCCTGAACCCCCTAAACCCTAAACCCTAAACCCCCAAACCCTAAACCCTTAAACCCTAAACCCATAAACCCTTAAACCCTAAACCCCTGATTTAAAGTTGAAGGATCCCTTATAGTAACCCTTACAACAACCCTTATAAAGGAACCAGTATAGATCCCTTTATAACTTTTCTGGGTTGGCCTTTAAACACCCTGAACAAATATTTATATATAGGGTCCCAAATATCCCCAAATAAGGAAAATAAAAAATGTCCCAAAATCCAACCAAGTTTTAGGATGCCTGGGACCCGAGTCTCCGACCGCTGCAGAGCAGCACAGCACCGGTCAGAGCGAGGAAGCGGGCCATCCTCGGAAAACAGGGTTTCAGGGTTCGGGGTCTAGGGTGTAGGGTTTTAGGATTCATTAAGCTTTAAAAGGGCCAGGGAATTGTTGGTGATTTTGTCGGGGTTCCTGTAAGTTTCGCAAAGGGTTGAGGCTTGTCCTGGGACTTCCTGTTGCTGCTGTTGTTGCCCTCAAGATGTTCAGGCTTTGGGGCTACGTAGTGGTTTAGGCACGGTTGTGTTTGCGGTTCGGGGGCCACCTTCCTTCAAGGCTAGAATATGTGGGATGCAAAGCTTCAGGCCTTGGTCCCTTGGATTTACCTATAGTCTGCATTGAAATTCCGTCTTGGGTAGACTTTTTAGAATTCCGAACTACACTGAAGACTTTTCGGTAGATGCTGCATTCCTGGCTCTGTTTTCAGTGTTGAATGTTGAGGTTCATGGTCCTGACACCATCTGTAAGGCTTCAGGGTTTCAGGTTCTGTCCCGCTTCTTTCTTTGGGGCTTTAGGGTTTAGGGGTTTAGGCTTTAGATTAAGGGTTTAGGGGTCTTGGGCTAAGCCTCAAGGCTCACTGATCCTCTTTGCACTCTTAAGGGGGTTTAGGCTTTGAGGCGCGATGCTTACAGCTTCAGGCAGACATCCCAAGTTGCGACTGACTATGCAACTCATCCGGCTTTGGCTCTGAGTTGCTTTGAAAAACATGTTTAAACATTATCTTCACCTACCGGAAGCCTATTCTCTTGAACCTGAGATCGGGCTTAGAAGAACCCTACCAAAGCTCGTGTCCCTATTGGAGAGGCTCCAAAAACGTACCTCGACCGAGACCCCGCTGAAGTCTCAATGCCGCAGCCCTGAAACGCATATCCAGCACTCGCTACCTGCCAAAACACCCCCAGAGGCAGGTAAAGTAGTAGCCCAACACCAACAAAAAGCCACTTCTAGGGGTGCAGGTGACCCTTAATTTCCTGCCCAAGGTCGTGAGAGCTTCGGGCGTTGTGAGCAACTTGTCGTGGAAAAAACTGATGCTGGACCAAAGCGCGGCGATGTACATAACATGTGGTTTTTCAGGGGGTAGGGAGGGGGGGTGGCAAGAGGGGGGCTTAAGGATCTCATGGTAACATGCTATTCTGGAGTTTAGGGTTGTGAGCTTTGGATTTCAGGGTCACGGGCTTGGGGTTTTGAGCTTTGGATTTTAGGGTGACGGGTTTGGGGTTTTGAGTTTGGGATTTTATGTTCAGAGGTTTGGTTTTTCAAGATTTGGATTTTACGGGTTTTGAGGTTTGGATGTTGGGGTCACAGGTTTGGGGTTTGTTTTTGTTGGAAGAGTTACGGGTGTTAATAGGGCAGAAACAGCGATACTTGAGTTGAAAACTGGTGGGCATTCAGTTGTCAAAATTATGGCCCCTTTCTGAGTACCCTAAATATTAGGTGCCGTATTATATTAGGGACCAAAAAGGGACCCTAATTTTGACAACCACTTACATAGCGAAAGTCATACACGCAACATCACCCGTATCACACATCCAGACAGACCCGGCAAACCGGAACCGAGAGTCGGCAAGTATACTAACAGTACGGTTTAGGCTTTAGGGCTTAGGCCTTAGGGTTTAGGGTTTAGGGCTTAGGGTAACAGGGGCCTTGATGATAAGAATAGGGTTTTGGGGCCATGATACTATGATTACAATAAGGAAGCCCCAAAACAGTATTGCTAAATATTTAAGCCCCTATATTACCTGCCTTGGCGTTTCAAGCTCGTTAAAAAAACAATACCTCCTTTGGGTTACGTGGAGCCTCAGGGTAAACCGCAAGACCAAACGGTACAGCGTGCGATGGGGAAAGATGTGGCAACACGGTTTTCCATTCCAGGCTCATCCAAGACCCGCCTGATAGGAACACCGAGCGCGTAGGCTCTCTACTTGTCGCTTTAGTGCATCACCCTTAACCTCATTACAGGGGCCTTCATATTTAGAACAAGGTTTTGGGGGATGTTACAATAACTGCCCTGAAGCCGGAAACCTCCAGCCTAGACCGTGGACTCAACGTAAAAACGGGTTCCAGCTGACTAAATTAAACAATAAACCTTAAAGACAAATCCGAAACCCCAGACATTACAAAGACGCCACACAAACAATAAACCATACTAGACCCAAATCTCTAAACCGATACCCACAGCACGAACATCTCGAACACTGACTTTTCTGAGCTTGCGCTCTTGTTCCTTGCACAGAGATTGCTACTTGTAGCTGTTTCTTCAGCGCAACATTCTCGGAACTGGGATTGAGACAGAACTCGGACTGCCAGCCACTGCCTGCAGACTCAAGCAACGACTGACAGCAGTGCCAGTAAGTAGCACTATTCAGTGATCCACCTGTTGGAAAACTTTCTCCAGACCGCCGTTACCACTTCGATCACTTGATCAGCGGGTTCGCGAAGAGGAGCACCTGGTCGGGAAAGCAAAACATCCCAATACAGGGGCCGAAATCATCACCAATACTATCTCGGGGGTCCTTATTATCACTCGTAGGATACACTCAAGACCTTATTCTAATCTACACATTAGAACCATAATGAAAATAATGTTCTTTATACTCTCTTGGGATTTATATGAACGGAAATACAAAACTAATTTCTAAGGAGACTATAGTAATTATGAAGGCCCCAAAGCTAGAGCCACCTGGAGGGTCGGGGGACTTAGTAAGTAGGTAGTAAGTAGACTTATATGTACCCTGAAAGGGACCCTAATTGGGGCTATGGTACTTATAAGTCCCTAAAACAACCAGTTACTAAGTCCCGCGACCCTCCAAGCACTCTCTCAACCATCCCAGACCTCGGGTTTCGCGGTTCACGGAAGAGTTCCGGACAAGCAGGACTATCATGGGAACGTGGGAGGCTTTTCCGACAAGTCCCATTTTAGGGTCCCTTTAAAGGATCTTTAGGGCTTCTATAAGGGTAATTATAGGGCTTAGGGCCTACTTGAAGGTTCATGGATAGTCATAAGTGGGGTTTTTAGTCCCCGAATATGGGTCATTGTTACAGATATAAGCCCACTCATAACTACCCCATGACCCTCCCATGACTACTACAGCACCACCCAGCACATCATCCCTGAATCCCAAGCCGTAAAGCCCACGCCCAAAACCCTGAACCTGAACTTCCGTTTCAAGCTTTCCTCCACAGCCTGTGCCGCCAACCCCCTACCAAAAGCTGGCGTTGAAGCTAGGGCTGGCACCAGCGCAATCACCAGACCGTAGATGGTCAAGGACTCCATGAAAGCCAGGGAAAGGAGCCTTTACTTCTCGATCTTCATGCTTATTAATTATGTAATTATATAATACAAGACCTTTTGCACAAAGGAATCCATGAAAGACGGGGACGGGGCCCTTTGTTTCGCTGGTCGTTCAATGGTTCTTTGCTTTGCTGCTTCTGTTCTCGGCTAAAGGTTCGGGGCTTTGTTGGGGTCACCGGATCAGAATCTTTTTTATTTTCGAGGCTCACTGCATGTAATGTGCACAAACCGACAATGCCCGCAGCTGTTGACACAAAGCTTGCATAACATCTAATTACATCTACAGAAAGGAAAGGGATTACGGAAACCGCATAATTTCTGCCACGCATCAGCACACCCCTGAGATCATCCGCGACCTGGTGTTGGATCAAGAGTCTGTGGCAAGCAAGCAACCTATTACGGTTGCGTCTGCCGCTACTGCGCATAGTAATTCTTCTTACTACGTACGTGCTACACACGACATAGTCGGCTCTACTTACTGTCTCTTCCCGTCTTTTACTTGCTAGCACCTGTAACTGAGCCTGCAAGCTGCTATATAACAGGGTACGACGAGGACTACACTTACCTTTGCTTAGTAGGAAATGGAAGAATGGTAGTAGTAGTAGTAGTAGTAGTAGTACCCCATTCCTCCGTTCCCTACTAGCCAAAGGTAAGTACAGTACGATGTCGACTCAAACCCTAGACCCTAAACCCTGCAACTACAACTTCGACGACGCCACTGACTCGGACCCCGACCCGACACGACCCACGGTTTAGGGTTTAGGGTCCTGCTGCTACTTCGCCTACTCCTACTCTTACACCTACTGCTACTCCTCCTGCTCCTAGCCTTACTCCTAGAACTACATTCTTTTGTTGCCATTGCACAGTTGTTGCTGCTTGGTAGAGCCTGGAACACAGTTCAGCAGATTTTGGATTCTGCTAGAGTCGCAGATCTGAACTGGCCTCCGGCTGGCGAGAGATGCCATCAATGCATCGGCCACTGGCAATGCCCTGGGTCCAGGGGTTGAGAGTGTGATGTTTAGAACTTAGAGTTTTGCGATAACCATAAATACCCAACCGCCAGACCTCACACCCTGAACCCTACAACATAATCCTCTTGAGCCGGCAACCCCTACATCCTCAGCACGAGGCTTGCAGGAACCCTACCCGACCTTACTTGTGTGTAGAGTCTCCAGACCAACACATACAAAAGGCCGTTGTTCTCCATACTTTTGGGATCGAGGTAGGCTTCTTACTTCCAGAAACATGGAGCTGGAAGACCCCAACCCCAAAGCCTGTTCCCTAAACCCTTAAGAACCTTCCGAACCTCGAGGCTGCTGTGTTTATTGTCACGATGTACTACCGGATCGCTGCTACGGCTGATGATATAAATCCTGCATTACCCATAATGAGGAATATATGGGAATTATGGTATATTCCTTATTATGGGACATGCAGGATTTATATCATCAACCGTAGTATCGAAGACTACTGCGCATCAAGAATCAGCTTCACCGAAATCCCAAACAGCATCAAGTTCGCTGCACCGGAGAGTTCAGGGTCTAGAGTTTAGCCAATCCTACAGGAAGGGGCACCCGGGAACCTGTGAGATTCAGATCTAACCCCCCCCCCCGAATGGAGAGGCCTAGTAAAATAAGGGTATGTGATACTAGAAGTAGACGAAGGAAGCCTCAGGAATAATAGTAGTGGTAAATGAAAATTCAGGCTCTTATACCGAATACAAATAATCTCCGAACCTGATTGCTCTGAGAGGTGCCAAGGATGCTGAAAGTCGAAAAAGTCCTACTGCTTCGGGGCTTAAGCGCCGCGAAATGCGTGCCCGTCAGGGGTGTAAAGCTTAAGCATGCTGAAGTAAGGGAATTAGGGTTTCTATAAGGGGTTCTGTAAAGGGGTATGATACAGGTTGTCGTGAGGGCTTAGGGCTTAGATGTCGTGTCAGGTTTTGAAGCTTCTGAAGGGATTTGGATTGGGGTTTCTGCGTTTAGGATTTATGCAAGTGTCTAGGGTCTGGCGGTTTCAGCAGTGAATTCGGGCACTGGATGTAGTCATGTCGGAGAAACCCTGCTGGTCGCTTAGTAACGCCCCAAAACTCTTTCAACCCAGATAGAAACCAATCCTCAAAACATCCTCAGAGTAGCCTGTACCAAACCTTGTAACAACAATTGTTGTTATCATCATAAGAACGATATTATTTAATAGTAACAGTCATCATCATAGCGCTCATAAGAACAAGTGTAGGCTTTGCACACAGGTAGCTGATGTGCTTGAAGAGATCTACTTAGCATAGAAACAACACCACTTTTCACTGCCAACGGGCCTTCAAACAGACCCTAAAGCTGACCTGTCCCTAAAGCCAATAACATCAGGGCCTTGATAATTGGAATAAAGCTCTGGAGTAATAATACCCTAGGAACCCTAAAGAATCCTTATTATGGAATCCTGAGAGGAATCTGTACCCTAAACCCTAAACCCCTAAACCCCTCAATGCCCAAACCCTTAAACCCTAAACCCCTAAACCCCCAACGCCCGAACGCCTAAACCCCTCAACCCCCGAAGACCTAAGCCGCTAAACCTCACCCCTTGAAAGGATCCCTGAAAGGAGCCCGTAAACACACTCCTAAACCCTAAAGGGGATGCTGGAGGACAGGCCTGGCCCACACCCGAGCCGATAGCCGCGAGGCCGATAGCGAAGCCAGCGCCGATGGCGGAGAGCGCAGGAATCCACACTGCGCCATCCTTTCAAAAGGGATTTGGGGATTTAAGGTTCCTTTAAGGGTTCCGATAAGGTTGAAAGGGCTAGGATTTGAAGGGTCAAGGGCAAGGTGCAGGGACCAGGGTTGGGCGGACGGGCCCAGGAAGATTCGAACAGAAAAGGAATGCCACAGCTAGACGTGTTTTCTGGAATCCTGTGTATGGAGAACCTTCTGAATATACCTGAACCTTAAAAACGAAACTAAACCCCTATAATGCAGCGTTTAGGGGTTCAGGTGTCTTTGTCAAGCCGTTTTACCGTCTGCAGATCCGGAAAGCCCCAGCGGGCAGGTGTTGTCGGAGTAGCCTCCGGGGTTTAGGGTGTAGGGTTCGGGATTTAGAATGGCTGGCGAGGCGTGATGAATCAAGGGCCTACAACGTCAGATACCTCTAAGACAGGGTCTTTGAAAGTAGAATCGAGGTCTATGACAGTCTATGAGCATGTCAAGAAGGTTTACAAAGGGCTTGGGGTACAGTACAGTAAAAGATGAATGCAATATGAGAAGGAATTGGTGAATAGTAGCATTACCGCGTTTGGAGTTTTATTCTACAGCCTACAGGTCTCACGTACAAGAACGCACAAACACTTTGAATGAGGGAAACAATGAACCCCCGAACCCGTAGCCCTAAACCACTAAATCAACAAACCCGAAATCCCCAAGCTCCCTAAATCCTTCTTAAAGCGCCAAACCCTGAACCTCTCCAGCCCTGAAGCCCCAAATGCTGAGCTGCTTGAGCAAAAGTAGTATGACCATTGACCCTCAGTAGTGGTGGTAGTAGTTAGTAGTAGTGTTAGTAGTAGCAGCAGTGTTAGCAGTAGTAGAAGTAGTAGTAGTAGTAGTAGTAGTAGTAGTAGTAGTAGTAGTAGTAGTAGTAGTAGTAGTAGGAGTAGGAGTAGTAGTGGTGGTGGTAGTAGTAGAAGTAGTAGTAGTGGTAGTAGTGGTAGTAGTAGTAGTAGTAGTAGTAGTAGTGGTAGTAGTAGTAGTAGTAGTAGCTCACCACATCATCTAAACAAGATTCTTGCATTTCTTGCTTTGCGGAAAAGCTACGTGGCGAGGTAGGATCCCGTTTCCTTAAGTTACCCTTCTAGTAACCCTCACGGTAACCACTCGAAGACGCTGCGGAATAACCCTGATAACAACCTCTAAAACCCTCATGGTAACCTACCGTAAACCTTAAACCCTAAACGCCAACCCTAAACCCCTAAACTCGACGCCGTATACATCCTGTGAAACCTCGAAAATCCGCCCTAAGCCCTAAACCCCTACCAGGTTAGCCTCGGCATGAGCCGCCTGTGGAGCCACCAGGGTCACAGCACCTCGCGCTGCCATGCCCTACTTGGGTAGTTGTCAAAATTATGGTCCCTGATTGGGTTTAGGGTTGACCCTAATATTGACAACCACCCAGTTGGAGGTTCATGGGGACAGTTTTAAAGGTCCCTGTAAAGGTTCCTTTAAAGGGATCTATAGGGATTCTATAAGGGTATAGGGTTTAGGGCCTATAGGGCCTAGGCCTACTTGGAGGTTCATGGGCAGTTATAAGTATAGGGTTATAAGTCCCCTGATATGGGTTATAACCACCTACTTATAACCCCACTTTTAACTACCCATGAACCTCCGACCTAACTAGTAGATTGGGGTATGCAATATACGGTTAGTAACCTGCTATTTCGGTAACTGGAGCCCTAGGGATGGGTTAGCACTAGGATCTTTTGAGGCATCGTCACACTTTGGGTTTGGGGTTTTGGGGGCTTAGGGGTTTGGGGGTTTTGGGGTTGAGGGTTAAGGGTTTGGGTTTGAGGGGTAAGTGCTTAGGGTTTCAGAAGCCCGGTAAGGCAGCAGGATCACGCAAGCTAGAGGCTTGATCGGGGTGGTTTCTACGTGTTTTGGGGCCCATTACAGAACCCGTATGGTAGCGCTTCTTGGATTCGTAGTTGAACTCGTAGTAACCCCTGACAGTAACCCTTATGGTAGCCCCTTACACCCAAAGGGTCCTAGGTACTGTTATGGGAGGTACTGCCCCAAATCATAATGGTAATTCCTATTGTAGAAACCCTACATTCTCCCATATAGGTACTTTGGACCCTTTGGGACAACCATTGCTGCCATGCTGCTCAAGGCTGCAGTGGCGGCCGGAGGCATGGTCGGAGCAGGTGCTGCACGGGGCGCGGCCACGAAGGCCGTGAAGAGCGCACCTCACATCAGACGCCCGAGTGGACCTCTCATCGCCCTAACCCTAGACACTGACAGGACACTGACAGGGTTTTAGGGTTTAGGGTTTAGGCTTTAGGGTTTAGGTTTTAGGGTTTAGGTTTTAGGGGTTAGGGTATACCGAGAATGCCTAGAAACTCTACCTGAGCTCCTGGCCACTGCAGAGGAGAACAGCACCGGTCAGAGCGAGGGAACGAGCCATCCTGAGTCAATCAGCGGGACGAGCTAAATGTCTACAAATACATGTGTACACACACACATATATATATATAGACATATATGTACACATGCGTTGATTTACATATGTCTTGATATATATATATATACATACATGCATACATACATACATACATACATATATATATATATATATATACAGATAAACTAATATGCATGCATATACATACACAGAGAAACGCACATGTGCAGGTGCACACGGCCACCTGCGTATCCAGACAACTAGATAAGCTGATGGCAAATCACGAATGGTATCAGTTGTATGTATACAGGACAGCCTAACAACAAAACTGTGTATGTAATTATGTCGACATGTAGGTATGTTTGCATTTTTGAAGTATGTACGTATGCGATGTATGTATGCATGCATGTTTGTATGTAGGTGACTGTACGGAAACAAGCAAGCCTGCATGTGTGTGGGTCTGTGTATGTATGTGGATGTAGTGAGTGCGTACAAGATGTTTTAAGGCACAAATGCGCGACATGAGAACCCACATCAATACCTACACCAATATCTACGTCTATATGTATTCACCCTCCAACACCCACTCAACCTCGCAAGCTTGAACATACGGTAAGACACATATCACGTAATAACCTGTACAAAGCCTTCGAAAATACCTGATATACGAGTTATATGTAATTATGATACATGCTTGGCTTCTGTATCTCTAGCAACAACTCTGACTCTGCTAAACCCTAAACTCTAAATCCTCTTGCCGGGCATCGTTTCGAGTGCTTTCTGGGAGGTGCGGGTGCGTGGCTGGCGGGACAGGAGCTGAGCCGAGCGTCCCGAAGAAGGGCTCTAGGATTTTTTCAACAGTTCATTTTTGGGGTTGTGCGTAGGGTTCCAAAGGCTTTTCTTAGGGGTGTAGGGTTTGCCATGATTCAGACCCCCGGGGAGGATCCAAAAAGTAGATCCCTTCATGGGGGTTCCTATAAAGTACCCTTAGTACGGTTGATGATACAAACCCTGCATTACCCTGAATAAGGAATATACCATAACTCCCATAGTTTAGGGTCCTTAAGGAAAATGCAGGATTTGTATCATCAACCGTAGTATAGGCAACTTAGGGGATCTAATTTCTAGATCCTCCCGGGGGTCTGGGGATTCCGAACTTGGGCTCCTGCGTGGTGTAGGGCTTAGGGTTAAGCAAGAACAGGACCGGCCTTTGCATGCCCCTCGCACGGTTCTGCACTGTGCAGCCAATGAAGGGGTTAGGGTTTAGGGGTTTAAGGGTTCAGGGGTTTCGGATTTCGGGGTTTAGGGTTGATGGCGTTTAAGGGGAATGAAGGGGTTAGGGGTTTAGGGCTTAAGGGATCTAGGGGGTTCAGGGGTTTTGGGTTGAGGTCGTTTAGGGGTTCGGGGGGGCTTTCAGCTTGGCAAGGATTGCCTCTGAGTCAGGTAATATCTGGGGGCATACTATATTCTGCAGTCTAGTGTTACATGAATGGTCAGGCCCCTAAAGCGCATCTAACCGTCCTTTGTCGCCTGATGAACCTGAACAGTCGAGCGATGTCGTCCTGCTCACTTGATCACGGGGTTCGCGGAGAGAATAACCTTGGTAGACGAGAACTCGAGAGTTGTCTTACTTTTTACCGAGGCAGAAAACTCTTTCCAAAACCGCATAAAGCCTTCCGTGGTTTGGGCTGGCACCAGTGCAATCACATGGCCGTAGATGGTAAAATCACTCCGTGAAGGCCAAGGACACTTGGAGGCCATGGGCACTTATAAGTGGTGTACATGTAAGCTGAACCCTAAACCCTTGAGCCTAAAGCAGCTTACGGGTTCCTTGATACTGCGGGGCCTTAATTCTTAGAAAAGGGTTTCGGTTGATAATATACTATACCTATAATAAGGAACCACCGAAACCCTACTAAAACACCAAACCCTCTAAGGCCCTCTGCGACCCTGAATTGACAGATGAGGAATTTTGTAACTAGAAGAGGGTTTGTAAACACCCTCGCTGCGCAAGTTTGCGTCAACGTCGCCGGCTCGAATGGCCAGAGCTTCAGCTCATGGGGCAGCTTTTGCAGGTCCTGAAAGCAAGGTGGGATTTCGGGTCTGGGGTGTCTTTCAAAACAAAATGATAGTAGTAGTAGCAGCAGCAGTAGTAGTAGTAGTAGTAGTAGGAGTAGTAGTAGTATAGGAGTAGTAGTGGTAGTAGAGGAGTAGAAGGTAGTAGTCGACCTACGTCACGGCAACTGCAAAGCCTCCGAATCAAAACACCTCCTCTAAATAGCCCAAGACCCAGCAAGAATCCTAATGTCATGGCCCAGGTGCCGGGTGGAGGCTTCGAACCTCAGCCGACACGCGCGTCAGGGCCACCTGTGCCGGGGCGGTGGTAACTTTATGATCCAAGCTGAAAACTTGCAGCATTGCCAATCGAAACTTCAGGAGTGCAAGAACCCTGCATCCTCGCTGCAAAACGGAACCCAAGGACGTAAAAACACGCACACACACACACACACACACACACTCATGGAAGCCTCCCCGAATCTCGCCAGCCCCCTTGTCTTACTCACCAAAGCAGGAAAGTCCCAGGTCTGAGTCACGCATCCGGCGCCGCAGCAGCCCATAAACAGTAAATCAACAAAGAACGCGCACGAAATCACAGCATCAAAAACGACACCCTCACAAAATGTTTAAAAGAACTACCCTAACAGCCGCAAACGCTAAGGCGCTTCTGCACCCCTGCCTCTGGGTTCTGGTTAAAGGATTCTATTTAAGATACCATAAGGAGCCCATACATTATTTATTACAAAATCCTTAAATGAAAACCCGTTAAAAAAATCCTTTAAATTAGTAAAAACCCAGGCTTCAAAACGCCCCCAAAACTTCCCTTTCCTCGGCCATGGCCTGCTGCGAAAGGCAGCGACCAGGCCGCTCCGGCCCAGATGCGAGGCGAACACCTCCAAAAAGGCGGTGGTGCGTTGAAACGACGATAACCTGAGGGTACAGGGTTTATGTTAATTAGAAGGGGCCCCTCTAAAGGGATCTATGGGGGTATAGGGTTTAGGGTTTAGAGTGAATAACTCCAAGGGTAAAAGGAGGGACCCTTAATAAGGACCCCTAGGTATTATATACCCTTAATATAGCTGTTATATACCCTATAGCCCATTATAGGGTAGGGGTCCCCATTAAGGGTCCCTCCTTTTCCCCTTTGAATAACCTGAGGGTAAAGGTTTTATGCTTATTTTCCACATATTCTGTCTTGGTAGGAGGTTCCTTGTCCATCCCTCTGCAGGTCCCCTTTCTGACTTACTGCCAAACCTTATTGCAAAGCCAAAGAGAATGCAGGATCTGCCATGTATAAATCGTTCACAAGGGTCGTTATATGATCCCTAGGGAATCCTCTGTCCATCACTGGTATGACCCTCCAAAATTAAGGGCACCTGCTTGGGAGCCCCTAGAACAAGGATCATAGTCTATTGGGGTCGATTTTGAGGCCCCCTATTTATGGAGACCCTCATGTGAGGAGCAGAGCCATCGAAACCCTGACCCTAAGGGTGCAAAGTGACCCAAACATGGCACATCTCTGATATCTGTACTAGTTACACAAACTATATGGGTTGGGGTGTGTACTTCATACTTGGGCACTTGGACGCTCAGGGTGAAAACACGACGGGACGCGACATCTTCTGGAACTGGGTTGGGGTTGACAGCCCATGCGAGCTTGATGACCTGCCATGGATCTTGTGCCATGCAGGAGCTCAAAGGCTCGATGTATAGCTTTTTGTCACATAGACCATCAAAGTTATGATATGAAAACTCCTGTAAGGCCCAGGTATGTACTACAAAACTACACGGAGCCTTTGGGGAGGCTGCAAAAGAACTCCGGGTTCCCATTGCACCACTGCCGGCCGTGCTGAAACGGTCGCCTTCAAAAGTATCGAAAGGAGGTTCTGAAGCCCAGAGGCTTGCTTTCCCAGAGGGTCCAAGTCCCCAAATGGGAGCTTCTGAACATTGGGGGGGGTTCGTATTCTGGGGTCCTTGTATCAGGGATTTTTGGGCCACTGACTCTTGGAAACTCCTAAATGCTATGGCAGAAAGTCTCCGAAAAATCATGGTAGGTATATTCTACACGACTATCTTAATGTTTTGGCATTTGGACCCTTCAAGTTTTTGTTTGGTCATTTTGCCCTGCTCCAGGAAGAGGAGAGAGCCAACAAGCCGAAGATCATGAAGCTGTTGCAGCGTGAGCCTTCCAGAGCAGATTGGGATAATTGCAAATCCTGGAATAGGGCCTAAGTTGGCATGTTCCCAACATCAATACCTAGAAATGAAGGTGACCTCGTTTGAGCTCGCCATCCTTAAGGGCCATACGGGCCATACATCATATCGCCATCCTTAAGGGCCATACAGCATATCCTATCAAATGCCAATATGGCATGTGGACATAAACCTTTGAAGGGTCCATTGGGATAACTTGCCCAGGCCTTCTGCCCCCGCGGTTGCCACAGCATTCGCTGTACCGACGCAGTCACTGAAGCTGAAGACCCAGGATGAGGTCCCGTCGCCTTGGGGAGCGCATTGGCCCTGTTCCTGGGGTGTCCAGTATAGTATAGTGTAACAGCATAGTATAGTACAGTACAGTATAGTATAGACTAGCAGTATACTTTAATTTGTTATACTCCAACCACCTGGGAATCAAAGGGAACGCTACACATGAACATTTTTCATAAGGACCACATCAGGAAGCCACAAAACGTGAAGTTTTCCTATTGGCTTTTTCAAGGTTCATAGGGGCCGCTCATGATGCCCTCGCCAGCGCAATCAGGGGTGTTGTACGTCCGGTATAGAATCGATCCTGAACTGCAAATGAACTTCTGAGAGGTGGTGGCGCTGGCAAGCTTGCAAGCCTCTAAAGTCACAGGGTACACGCCTTGCAGAGTGAAAGTGTTGCAAGTCCCTCCGTTGTAGATGGTAACATTGCCCAGAATGGGTGTCAGGGTCGTGGTAGTCGTTGTGGAGATCAAAGAAATTGAGCAAATGCTAGCCACGTCTGTGTCCGAGCCAAGAATAGTCAACATCTGAGACCCGCGAGACGTCGCGAGGCACGACTTCAGGTCAGTAGCAATGCACTCCACGGGAGGGCCGCTGCAATCGGTGCTTCTGTACCTGCAATGCTTCAGCTTGTGCCCCTGGCAAAAGCCCTGCTCGCTCGAATGATTCGCGACCTGAACATCCAAAGGCGCCATACAAATCCCCAAGGGACTCAACAAATCCCAGGAGGACGTTCCCGAGCAGTCGTCGATGTTGTCGTAGTTCATTACTTTCGTGGCTGGGGCTGTTTCCACCCGCACCACCTCCCAGGCGTCAGGATAGTGGGCACTCACACTGCACTCATTCAGCTTCGTGGTAGTGTTGGTAGACGGTGTGCCGTTGCACATCGAAAGAGGAGGGTATACCTGGGACAGGAACTCAGAATCCAATTTTCCTTAACATGGAGACAAGGTACATGGCGAACAACATGCTTCCTTCTCATGGAAGCGGATTTTGGGCAAGGAGTGCGTAGCCCAGACAAAAAAAAACCATAAAGTACGGTTCCTGGCATAGACACCCTCCATACCCATTTTTGGGCACTTTGGACCCAGGGAAATGAACTGCAACCCAGATTCGTACTCGACGAGGTCTGTGCCTTGCACTTCGTACGCAATGGAGCCCATGATTTGCCCCGGGGGAGCAAGCCTATACTGAACTTAGAACCCTAGCAAAAATTAAAATTTTAGCTGTTTCTTAGGGATTATAGTAACCAAAAATGAAAAATATTTCTAAGTATCCCTAGAAACCGGATATCCAGCGCACAACCCAGGCCTAGGTCCAAGGTGTTGGCGAGCCCCGAATACCAGGCTCCGGTCCTCAGTTCCAGACTGACAAAGAACCCTCCCTATGTAGGTACTTTAAGGCCTAAGTATCTACTATAAGGGTACATGGAGCCTTAGGGATACTATACTGAACTTAGAACCCTAGCAAAAATTATAATTTTAGCTGTTTCTTCGGGATTGTAATAACCAAAAATTAACATGTATTTCTAAGTACCCCTAAGAGTTCCGGAAGTCCAAGATCTGAAAGAGAAGACGATGTTCCACCTAGACCCTCCAACTACACCCTTACTTAGAATCTTATTGGTGCTTGTTTGCTGGTGCCTTTGGCTGATTTGGGCGGGGTCTTTGGGGGTGCTGGTGATTTTCTGCACCGGGATTCTAGCTACTTTCTGTCCCAGAGGCTCCAAGTAGCCTCATGGCATAGACCCAGTCCCCAGAGTAAAACCCAATGTATGTTATACAGCTACATTGGAGATGAGCTATGCAGCTACATGTATGCTATACAGCTACATGAGCTACGAGCAATACTACTGGTAAGCCAAAGGGGCATCCATATAAGGAATGTCGTAGGGGCCATAGACTAACCTCTGTATAGAATCCCGTGTCCATCCTACATGTGGCCCCACTATCCATAATATGGGAGTTTCCGAAAATAGGGGACCCTAATATGGTACCCTAAATAGTAGGATCCTTATTATAAGGACCCCAAAACAAGGTACCCCAATTATCGGAAACTCCCAATATTGACCGTAGCTCCATGCTCATGGCAGAGTATCCTGTTCTCCTCGGAGCAGGCGCTGCTGGAGTACTTTTCATGAACCACGAATTGAAACAACGTCAGGGCAGACGCCCGTGACATGGCCAACATCAAGAGGGATCTCCTTGCCGGCATTTTGCGTGGGCTCCGGGGAGGAAGGGCGCCAGCCCGCAACCTCCCATAGTTTCTTGAGCCGAGAGTGGTTCGACACCTCTCTGAAACGAGTTGCAGGGAACTCTGAACCTCGAAGCAGCTGAATTCTCTAGGTCCCAACTCGTAGTCAACCTCAACTCTGTCCAGCCGAGGCCACTTGGCACTTGGCACTCACTGCAATACCTGTACTGCGCCGAGTGAATCCTTTACCCGGAGCCCCACCGCCACGCCCTGAACGAACCCTCAACCCTAAACCTGTTGCACCTTCTAAGCCCTCAAACACGACACCTTAGACTATAAAGTATAAAGCTCAAAGCCCTCAACGCGAAACCTTACGTCGGCCGTAAATCCCAGCTTGTCAAACCCAAAGGGTCCAAAGTGATTCGGGGAAGTATCCCCCATAACAGTACCTAGGACCCTTCGGGTAAAGCTCCAAAACTCTAAAGACAAGGGTAAAAGGAGGGACCCTTAATGAGGACCCTCAATATAGCTATTATATACCCATTATATAGCCCATTATAGGGTAGGGGCCCCCAGTATTTTCGTACCCTTATAGACCCCTTATAGTAACCCCATATAGATCCCATACCCATTATATAGCCCATTATACCTAGGACCTGCCTAGGACCCTTTGGGAAAGCCTAAAGGACCTGGGAGGCCCAGGCCCAGGTCCTAGCAGCCTCTGTTCCCCCCCATACCCTAGGGCTCCATGTACCCATTTTGTATATACTTAGGCCTTAAAAAGCCATAAAGTACCTATATAGTATATACTTAGGCCTTAAAAAGGCTTAAAGTACCTATATAGTATATACTTAGGCCTTAAAAGGCCTACTTAGGCCTTAAAATGCCTATATAGGGACCCCTTTAAGGCTTAAGTATCTACTAGAAAGGTTCCTGGAGCCTATGGGCCGCTAGCAGGAGTGAAGCCTCCGACACTCCAGGGGGCCCCAGGGCCTGGCTTTCTTTGGGGTCGGGGTATAGGGTTTAGGGTTTAGGGTTTAGGGTTTAGGGTATGTTACTGGAAATACCCTAAGGCCCCAAAGTAGTTCCTTTTTGGGGTTCATGTATATAGGATCCTATACGTAAGGTAATCCCGAAAAAGAACTACTTTGGGGCCTATGGGTAGGCTTTGGGGTTTGACTTTTTCTGGCACGGGGCTAAGTATGGTGTATAACTTCAGATCTTTCGGGGGTGCGAGGTTTCGGGTGGAGGACTTAAGGCTCTCGGGGGGACCAGGAATTCAGGCTTTGGCTTAAGGTTTAGAGGTCCCAAGTGCTGAGTTCGCTCGCCCGTGACGGTTGACGTTCTCACTATCACAGGTCATGCGGCTTAGGGCTTAGGGTCGCCAGCCCAGTTTTGAGATTTCAGGTCATGAGTTTTAGCAACAAGTCTTGCGGCCCGGGGGTTTACAGGGTCTGGAGGCTTTGAGTGTACGCCCGAACGCCTAGAAACTGCGCTCTAAACTCTTTTCTGAAGTGTTTTACTTTGGAGTTTCTATGCTTGAAAAGTAAGAATGATACTCACATTGTAAGATTAACATCATGTTTTACAAACCCATCAAGTTTTCATGGTGTCACATATGATGTATACCTCAGGTCTTTAAAAGCAAAGAAGCTCAGACCAGTCTTTCCCGCCTCCTCCGCGAGCGATCCGGGAGCGGAGCTTTGGCAGCTGGGCTTCGAGAGCCTCCGAAGCTCTCAGAGTCTAGATTTAGATTAGAGGCTAAGGCCTTTACATTAGGGGTTTAGGGTGCAGGTAAGCCTTTCCTGGCATTCGGATCAAACTTGATTGCAAACATCTAGTAGTGCCTGCTACCTGTGCCGTGTAACCTTATCTCTACCCCCTTAGAACCGAAATACAAATATTTCTTCAATATTCTCTTGGGATTCTTATGAACAAAATGAAAATAATGCCTAAAGGAGACTATAGTTATAGGAAACCCCGAGGGAGACCTTCAAGGAGCCGTCGAGACCTTCCAGTCAAGCTGCAACGCGCCACGAAAGTCATCCGCAACCTTCCGACTTCCGGAAGAGTATGCATGGGTAGTTATAAGTGGGGTTATAAGTCCCCCAATATGGGTTATAAGTTTAGGTACCCTACTTACAACTCTACTTATTCCGATTTCAGTTTTCGAGCCCTGGAGTTGAAGAGCTGAGGAAACACGGTTTACTGCCGGATGTCGGGATCAGGGATTAGGGTCTAGGGTTTATAGGGTTCAGGGAATACTTTGGGCTTGGGGTTTAGGGTTTGGGGTTTAGGGTTCAGGGTTTGGGGTTTAGGGTTTCGCAAGGCATGGAAGAGACTGAAAGCGGTGTGCCGAGAGAATGTGCAGAGGAGTTTTGAGAACAAACTTCCTGAACCTTCAACAAAGATTGCCCCGACCACTCGGAACCCTGAGCAATCAACCTCCCCCTTCTCCGGCAGCAACGACTGCATCCGATGTCTTCAACAACTCCCACTACATGGGTCCGTTTACTCAAGGAATGTACAGTCGCAAACAGGGTATCGAACGAAACGTGTTGTAATCCAGCGTAGTTCCCAGGGTCTAGGTAGTATTCGTATTCGTCGCATTCAGACCAAGACTCTGCGACACTGACATGCACAAGACGAGGGTAGAGTTTGGAGCTTGTGGTTGGTTCGAGGTGTAGGATTTCGGACTCAGGTTTAGGGGGTGCTGGGAATATCCTGTGCATCACTAGCACAATCTGCAACATGATCATGGATAGATGTGAAGTTTCGCATTAGCAGGATCAGCATGAGGAATCCCGGGTGGGCACTTATTAGCCAAGTCAAGCGTGAACAAGACGCGCTTTTCGCCGCTTGCAACCAAGACGACTCCATTTGGAAGATGTTGGCAAACTGGGCAGCTGAAGACTTAGGTTGCTGTGCCATGTGCCGATTTCTACGGTAATAATGGGGGCATTATGAAGGTTCCTTTAAGGGCTCCTTCTCGGGGGTTTTACGATCTACTTGGAGGCTCATGGGTAGTTATACGTGTGGTTATATAAGTAGGGTAACCCCAAGTGTAAGGCAACTTAGGGGATGTATGACCTAATAAGTACCCTAAACCCTAAACATCCCTAAACCCTCTAGAACCCTTAATGGAGCCCTATAGAACCCTTAGAGGAACCCTACTTAATACATCTGCCCGGCTGCCCTGCAACTGGAAAGAGAACTGGGGTGGAAATGTGACCAGAGCTGCCGACGTGATTCAGCCTTGGATAACGATGTAAAGCACGAATCATGGTCGGCTGCACAGGAACTGCAGCTCGACGAAGATTTGCAAGACTCAATCTGCATGCTGATAAGGGGAATTGATATCGGAAAGTTGTTCAGGTGTCGGCTGCCGTAGACACAAGGTGAATCTGCTGCTGCACTGTTGGACAGGCAACAGGCCAAAAAGACTACTTTTGAACATTAAAGGCAGAGTTCACTCGTCGCAGGCGGGGCAGCCACAGACTGACGTTGTAGTGCCGCATACCGATTCCTAGGTGTCTGCCCCGCAACTGCAAAGCGAGCTTATGTGGAAATGGTGACACAAAGGCTGCCCACATGCCTCAGCCGTGGGCTGCAAGTCAACACTTGCAATCGCGAGTTGCATCAGCTGCACAGAAATCACAGCTCGATCGAGACAACTCCTGACTAAGATATTTACAAGATTCAACCTCGCAAACACTCGGATCATCTGAGAGGATGGAAATGGGAAATGTGTTCAGGTGTCGGCTGCCGTGGCCGCAAGGTACGCTGTTCCTGAGATGTGCTGCTGTACTGTGGGACAGATATCATTGGCATCATACCCACAGCCGGTCACTTGATAAAATAACACATCAGAAGGCAGCGCAAAGTGGCCTTAGCAGGTTGTTCACGAGAACATGTATGGCTGAACCGGTGGCTTTTGCAATCGAAACACCACAAGCCAACGACTGCCACTTGATCTTGCGCCTTGGCACCTCCGTTCATGGTGCGGCACCACAGCATAGGTTGCTAAACTCTTTGCGACGCTTCTCCACCTTCATCTGGAAAGCGTCCGGGTTCTTTGCCACGCGGATGAGGTACATGTTGAGCTCTCGCAGGTATTGCTGGTGCGTAGACTCATCCGGTGGTAATGCTCGGGTCGGAGGCGACTGCAACGAGTTCGGCACGTAGCACACCGTCTGGCTTTGATTCTCGCAGCTTGCGTTGCACCCCATCAGTCACGTTGCACTACCTTTGCTTCACAACACCGGTCGGGCAGAGCAGTCTTGAGGCTTGGAGCTGCGAGAAGCTCTTGGCTATGCATGTCTCTCTGACTACACTGCATGACCTGTCACATCTTGCACACTCTTTAGCCAAGAATTTTGCAGGAACACCCTAATCGCCCTCCAGCAGGTCACCAAGCACCTAACATGTGATGCCTTCCATCAGGACCACTTCCAACGAAAACCTAACAGTTGTCATGACCCCTTAACCCCAAACCCTATTCATGACTATTTCACATTACCACCTCCGAAAGTGCGCAGACCTGCCTCCGCGAGATGCCTTCAACGCAGCGCCCTCTGGCAGTGCCCTGAAAAGAGGTTCGAATACCCAGAAGGTATAGCGACAAAGTCACTTAATGGATGTAGTAGTCACAAGCACGTGACACTGCAGTTTGGAAAGGATTGCAATGAAGAGCGATCGGCGCTGTCATGTCGAATTATCTAGGTAACATGGGTGGCCTCAGGCCCCAGAACTGTTTTTCCGAGGTGGGCAGGGCAGCTTCCGTGCTTGAAGGTCGTCTCTGGTTGTGTCTGGTGGATTTGCTGATACGTTCTGATTCCGGGTTTGGGGCTGGGTGTTCTTCAGTGGAACTGATGTCCGCTATTTGGTAACCAAGGATAAGTCGAAAAAGGAAGGAAACAGATTCAAGACGAATGTTCCAAGATTTCACACCCGTCAGAGTGTGTCAGCGTGACTTTTCAAGCTCCATGCCCCTAAACCCTAAACCCTAAACCCTTAACCCCATAAACCCGAGGTTCTAAACTCCATTTCCGATGCTTCCTAAACCCACCCCCCACCCCTTCCGAAAAGCCCTTCGGCTGCCTTTTGCAAGTCCGAGCCGACAGCTGCAAGTCCGATGGCAAAATCGGCGCCCAGGGCTCACGGCGCAGCGATCAGCACAGCGTCATCCTGTCCATCTACTTGGAGGCTCGAAGGTAGCTTAGAAGCAATTTGTGTGTGTGTGTGTGTGTGTGTGCGTATGTGTGTATGTATGCATGTATGTAGGCAGGTAATTCATGCATGCATCTATGTGAGTGTGCGGGCTCAAACAAGCAATTATAGGCATGCCTGCACGTGTGTGGGTCTGCTTATGTATGTGGATGTAAAGCGTTTTTGCTTACAAGATGTTTGTAATATCCCTGTGCGGAATGCGAACCTATATCAGCATCTACACCTAATTCCATGTCTATGTATGTGCCCTCAATCACCCATTAGCCCTTGAAAGCTTTAACATATGGTAAGACAGATCTCAACGACGTATGCCTGATACTGTATAAAGCCTACGTAAGTACACGTACATGTAAGATGTATACATGTTTGGTTTCGAAAACACCTGTAACTCTAGCAACAACTCCGACTCTGCTAAACCCTAAACTGAAGATCCTCTTGCCGGGCATCGTTTCGAGTGCTTTCTGGGAGGTGCAGGTGCGCAGCTGGAGCTGAGCCGAGCGTCCCGAAGAAGGGCTCTAGGGTTTTTTCAATAGTTCATAGTTGCTTCTTTTGTTAAGGGGTTGTGTACTTGGAGGGTCGGGGCACTTAGTAACTGGTTATTTTAGGGACTTATAAGTTATAAGTACCTTAACCCCAATTAGGGTCCTTTTTAGGGTACTTATAAGTCTCCTTACTACCTACTTACTAAGTCCCCCGACCCTTCAAGTAGGGTTCCCAGGGGTGTTGGGCCTGCCACGATTCAGAACTCAGGCTCGTGCGTGGTGTAGAGCGTAGGGTAAAGCAAGAGCAGAACCCGCCCTTATACATGCCCCTCGCACGGCTCTGCACTGTGCAGCCAATGAAATGGTTTAGGGTTTATAGGTTGGGAAACCCTGGGAATGCTTAAGACTGCAGCATTTCCTGGTGCAAAACCTGTTTGGGTATCTGTTCCCGGAGCCTTCAAAAAGTGGTGCGAAACCTGTTTGGGAAACTGCCCGCCGACTCCTGAAACGCTGCTCCCAAGGCTATGAAAAGTGGTGCGAAACCTGTTTGGGAAATTGCCCAAAAGTGGTGCGAAAGCTGTTTTGGAATCGTTTGGTTGACTCAGTTGGCCTTGATACTTGCCTTGATATCATTGAACTGATGTTTGAAACCTTACCTTCTTCGGGGGCGGGAGGGAAAGAGGGAGGGAGGGACGCAGAGAGGGCACCAAGGAGCAACGAATGGCCTTCCATGCATGCCGGGGACTTTTTGCGGGGACGAAAGCTGGTGCCCAACCCCGGAGCTATCCCCCAGCCGGCTTTCATCAATCCCTTCCCTGGATTGGTTAGCCTCAAGGGTCTCAGCCGAACCGTGGCAAGCGGCCGGTCCCCGACAGTCCCATGAACGTCAGTGCTGAGAATGCTTGTGGCCTGGATGCCGAACAGTTCCGAATCGGTTCCGAACAGTTCCGAACAGTTTTGAATGGTTTCCCGAACAGTTCTCGAACGATTCCTGAAGGATTGCTGCAGGGTGTGCTATATATAGGTGTGCCCAAGACAAGGCCCGCTGCTGGGAATGCTTGTGGCCTGGATGCCGAACAGTTCCGAATCAGTTCCGAACAGTTTTGAATGGTTTCCCGAACAGTTCTCGAACGATTCCTGAAGGATTGCTGCAGGGTGTGCTATATATAGGTGTGCCCAAGACAAGGCCCGCTGCTGGGAATGCTTGTGGCCTGGATGCCGAACAGTTCCGAATCGGTTCCGAACAGTTCCGAACAGTTTTGAATGGTTTCCCGAACAGTTCTCGAACGATTCCTGAAGGATTGCTGCAGGGTGTGCTATATATAGGTGTGCCCAAGACAAGGCCCGCTGCTGGGAATGCTTGTGGCCTGGATGCCGAACAGTTCCGAATCGGTTCCGAACAGTTCCGAACAGTTTTGAATGGTTTCCCGAACAGTTCTCGAACGATTCCTGAAGGATTGCTGCAGGGTGTGCTATATATAGGTGTGCCCAAGACAAGGCCCGCTGCTGGGAATGCTTGTGGCCTGGATGCCGAACAGTTCCGAATCGGTTCCGAACAGTTCCGAACAGTTTTGAATGGTTTCCCGAACAGTTCTCGAACGATTCCTGAAGGATTGCTGCAGGGTGTGCTATATATAGGTGTGCCCAAGACAAGGCCCGCTGCTGGGAATGCTTGTGGCCTGGATGCCGAACAGTTCCGAATCGGTTCCGAACAGTTCCGAACAGTTTTGAATGGTTTCCCGAACAGTTCTCGAACGATTCCTGAAGGATTGCTGCAGGGTGTGCTATATATAGGTGTGCCCAAGACAAGGCCCGCTGCTGGGAATGCTTGTGGCCTGGATGCCGAACAGTTCCGAACAGTTCCGAACAGTTTTGAATGGTTTCCCGAACAGTTCCCGAACGATTCCTGAAGGATTCCTGCAGGGTGTGCTATATATAGGTGTGCCCAAGACACGGCCCACTAGTGCTGGGAATGCTTGTGGCCTGGATGCCGAACAGTTCCGAATCGGTTCCGAACAGTTCCGAACAGTTTTGAATGGTTTCCCGAACAGTTCCCGAACGATTCCTGAAGGATTGCTGCAGGGTGTGCTATATATAGGTGTGCCCAAGACAAGGCCCGCTGCTGGGAATGCTTGTGGCCTGGATGCCGAACAGTTCCGAATCGGTTCCGAGCAGTTTCGAACCAATTCCGTCCTGGGACGGCCAAGTTGTGGGGCGGGTTGGGAGGTGGGGGGCGAGGGGTTGAGGGGGCTTGGGGTCCGGTCTCCGGGGGCGGTTCGGAACTGGTTCGGAACTGCTCGGGAATGGTTCGGAACTGTTCGGAACCGATTCGGAACTGTTCGGCATCCAGGCCACAAGCATTCCCAGCAGCGGGCTTTGTCTTGGGCACACCTATATATAGCACACCCTGCAGCAATCCTTCAGGAATCGTTCGGGAACTGTTCGGGAAACCATTCAAAACTGTTCGGAACTGTTCGGAACCGATTCGGAACTGTTCGGCATCCAGGCCACAAGCATTCCCAGCAGCGGGCCTTGTCTTGGGCACACCTATATATAGCACACCCTGCAGGAATCCTTCAGGAATCGTTCGGGAACTGTTCGGGAAACCATTCAACACTGTTCGGAACTGTTCGGAACCGATTCGGAACTGTTCGGCATCCAGGCCACAAGCATTCCCAGCAGCGGGCCTTGTCTTGGGCACACCTATATATAGCACACCCTGCAGCAATCCTTCAGGAATCGTTCGAGAACTGTTCGGGAAACCATTCAAAACTGTTCGGAACTGTTCGGAACCGATTCGGAACTGTTCGGCATCCAGGCCACAAGCATTCCCAGCAGCGGGCCTTGTCTTGGGCACACCTATATATAGCACACCCTGCAGCAATCCTTCAGGAATCGTTCGGGAACTGTTCGGAACTGTTCGGAACCGATTCGGAACTGTTCGGCATCCAGGCCACAAGCATTCCCAGCACCAGTGGGCATTGTCTTGGGCACACCTATATTGCGTATACTGTACTACTGTATATAGCACACTTGCAGGAATTCTTCAAGAATCATTCGGGAACTGTTCGGGAAACCGTTTGAAACCGTTCGGAACTGTTCGCGCAGCACACTCGCAGAACTTCCAAACGGCATTGTTTAGGAAACGTGACGCTAAATTCAGCGCACCTCGACTACATGCTGTGTTTCAAGCACAAAACAAGCCCCTTGCCCTGATGTTAAACTACACTTCTCATTCATAAACGTGTTCTCAAAAAGCCTCGGAATGCTTCAGACTATATATTACGCACAATTCTACACTAACCTCTCTGACATAGATCTATTCCCGAAAAAGCTTCGGAATGCTTAAGACTATATTTGGGGACTATTTGACACAAACCCTTCCCGACATAGAACTAGTCCCAAATAAGCCTCGGAATGCTTAAGACTACAGCCCTCCAAAACCCCAAACTACTTTTGCACCAGGTTTTGGCTCCCCCGGACCCCACTTCGCTAAATCCTATCTTAAGCATTCCGAGGGCTTCCCAAGTCATTATCCTCCGGTTGTACTCCTCATAGATGCGGCGAGTCCGAGGACTGTCGTCTGGATGAGGCAGCCGGTAGTGTGGATAGTACCATCTCTCCAATCTCCAGTAATGAAGTTGGAAGTGAAATGGAAGACACGGTCTACCACCGAAGGATGCTGGGCCAGGACCAACGTCTTCGTCAGAAACGTCAACGTCTGTGTCCTCGCCCTCGACAGAACCTAGTCAGTTTTTGCCCTTGGCCTTGCCTTTGGACTTGTCCTTGGTCTTGCCCTTGGACTTGCCCTTGTCGGCGTCCTTGCCTTTTCCTTTGGAGGACTTGCCTCCTTTGCCGCCTTCTTTGCCACCAGGAGGTTGTGCGGGTTCTTGAGGACGTTGAGAACGAGAAGCTTTAGCACCCGGAGCTGCCTCTTCCTGAGAAGAGCTTGTTCCGTGTGGTGCGGGCGCAGGACCAGTAGAACCAGAACCACGCGCCTTGTTCAACTTCTGCCTCTCTTTTCTTCTGTCCGCGGCCTCCTTCATGGTGTCGGGATTGCGGTTGAGCGCTCTCATCCTGCCTCCAGTGTACTGGTTCGCGTGAACCTCAAAAAGGAGCGGAGTGTGAGCGTCATAGTCCCGATCGTTGAGGAGGTACGCGGCGCTGGTGGAAGTCAACAGCCACTCGGAGACATGGATGTCGAACTCGGTCCTTGAAGACGGGAACTCTGCCCATTGATCGTCCGACATGCTGTGTCCCCATTCCATGACTGTAGCCATAACAGGATCCAACCCAGGAAAAGTATTCCAGTCTGGTTGCTTAACTTCCCTGTATGGCATTCCCAGCGTGTCCTCATACTGCTTCAGAAGCCACATGGCGTTTGCTGACACATGCCTCGCGCGAGGCGAGCAGAGGTGTAGGCTCTTCGGGCTTTCTGACCAGGCCTCCAGGAAGTAGTCCATGAGACTCTGGTACATCCCGCCGCGGATGTCCATCGATTCCTGCTTCCTGCCAGTGGCCCGGTACAGGGCCATGTTGGCGTCGCCTCCAATGAGGTCGACCTGGTAGTGCAAGCAGTCGATGAACATATTGCCCAACACCTCGTGAGCCAACGCCACCTTGTCTGCCGCCACGTCGTTCCGGAGATGGAAGACACAGACTCTGATACGGTCGGAGCCGGCGCGCTCCAGGACCTTAGTCAGTGCCTCTTCTGGAAAATCATCTCGATTGCCCTGAATGCCAGTCGGAACTGTCATGCCGTACACGATCTCGACGACCATGTAGGTCAGAGGGAGAGACTCGTGTGCGAATCCACTGAGAGTGGAGCCAGCCAGGCGGGTGAGCGAAGATCCAACACCATTGGTACGACTTCCCACCATCAGATCCTTTGACTCGTTGCGCAAGAACTGCCAACCGCGCGACGTGAGGAAGGCCTCCTCGGAGTCATCGATCTTGGCTGCTTCGCATAGCATGAACAAATGCGTCTTCGACTGGGCAATTGATTTTATCAGGGCTCCACGAGACGGTGTAGAATCGTCCCAGTCAATGTGATCAGCAACGGAGGTAGGAGCAGAACGCTTCCTTCCCCTGCTCATGTTGCCGAGATTGACGATGAGCGCGGCGTACTTGGTCTTGCTGGTAAAGATGGGAACCTTTGAGTCCTCTGCCAGACCAAAACGATGAATATAAGGATTCGGTGTCTTCTCAAGAGAGAGGTCTCCGATCTCCTCTTCATCAACTCCGACGCTCAAGAAGTAATGAAGCATAGCGTTCAAAAGCTCTTCTCGAGTTGCCGGATTGCCGCTTGCATCGAGGGACTTCAGCTTATCCAGAAGTGCTTCCATAACCTCGAGAGCTGATTCTCGGATGTCACAGGCCTTACCCATGAGTTTGTCATCCAAGGTGCTGCGGACGTCCCCAGAACGAAAGACCACATTCTGCTTTTCGGGACGGCGCTCGTAGATGGGAGACATCTTGTTGAGTTGATCGAAGAGGTCCCCCATGGAGAGGGTGTATTTCTGTCCCTTGTGAGGTGGAACATTTACCCTCCAACTCATATGCTGCACCTTGAAAGCGAGAACGGGCTCGTAGTCAAAATCACGCAGTCCTGTATGATACAAGCCTGAATAGCCGTATCCATTTAGCTGCTTGGTAAGCAGCCTCATAGGGCTTTGTCGTTCGATCTCAGTGAGCTCCGAGAGGAAACGTTTGAACTCTTCGGTATCTTTGAGCTCAATCTTATCCTTGGCCTTGCCCATCTCCTCGAACGCGTTCTCGTTCTGGTCCTCTGCATCCTTCGCGGCCTGGTAGTACTCAGGGTCCGGAACAGTCTTGCATTTCCCCCAGATGCCTTGATCGTGAAGTTCACTTGCATTATCCTTTTCGGGAGAAATGTCTGGCATGGATTCCTCACCCTGTGGTGAGCTTTCATCAGCCATCTCGATGTTCTCGGACTTACCTCCTTCCTGACCCATGTGCTCATCAGATTCGACCTTTACCTTGGATCCCTCTCCATGTGGAGAGCCTTCCTCAGCTTCGGTCTTCTGTGGTGTGACATCAGCCCCAGATACCTCTCCCTGTGGAGAGCCTTCCGGAACGTCTGTCTCCATTGGCTCGACTGTAGCCTCAGGTACCTCTCCCTGTGGAGAGCTTCCCGGAGCGTCAATCTCCATTGGCACATCGGTCGGCTCGGTCTTCACCGGATCAACCTTCTTGCCCTGTGGCAAGTCCGAAGATCCAGTAGCCGGCTCGGAGGTGTCCATCTGAGTAGCCGCCGGAGGCTCCTCGATCTCCTCGATCTGTGATCTGTGGACATGGGAGCCGCTCGATAAACTCCTCGATCATAATGTCGTCATATGGTCGGGTGAGGAGCTCATTCAGTTCGGACTCCTTCTTCGCCTTCAAGTTCTCGTAAGCCACCAAGTCTGCTTTGGCTTTACGTGCGAAAGCCGATTTGAAATCTCGGTGCTCAGATTCAGCGAAGACTTTGTCCAGAACAGCCAGAAGGTAGCTGCCGTTGAACGGCTGCTTGAGGGTACTGTCGCAGAGGTTGTAGCCCTCAGGGGTTCGCACCGTATATTTCCGGCGAACCTCCAGATCACTGGCGTGGCGCTGGATGTAGGAGAAAAAGTCCACTCCATAAGCCTCATTGATGACGCGGACGAGCATCTGGAAATCCTCTCGCACATAGCCAACCTCTTCATACACATACCTTTCCCTGAGGAAAGCATTGTGTGCGGCAAGCTTGCGAGAGTAGTCAGGATCCTCTGTCCTTGGCATCTTTGCACGAGAGTCATTGTCCCTAGGGCGATCGAATCCAATGTTACCCACGGTGGGCCTGAATTCGTTCGACGCGGCAATGGAGACATCTTCCAGCATCTGGGCAAGACCACCCGGATGACGTCTAAAGTTCATCCAGGGTGATGAGTAACCGTTGGAGTAAACCTTCGGTTTCTTGTCCAGCTCCACGAGATAGTTCCCCTGCAACTTCCCCATCTCGAAAGCTTTGAGGAAGAAGTGCAGGGAGTACCCCGAAAGAGGATGCTGCAACCACGATACCCAGTCGTATTCGCCACCCAGAGACTCTCTCATAGAAGTAGTCAGAGTGTGCCAGGGAGTGACCTGAACGAGGGCATCGCCATAGGTGCTAAGCATCGGCTGGCCAGAGGAGTCCACCATGCGCAACTTGCCGTGAGCAAAGAGGTGCCATGGATTGGTCCTTGCCTTGCGGAGAACCTCGTTGAGCTCCTCCTGCTGCTGAACCTTATGCGCATCAACCTTGCCGTGGACGGTGTCCCCAGACTGGTACGCATACTTGGTGTCCCCTTCGGAGGCTGTGGCTCGCCGCTCCCGCTCCGCCTTAAGCTCATTCTCGCGAATAAGCTTCTGGAGAGCTTCCGCGTCTAAGGTGGGTACCTTCTCCTGAGAGAAGCTTCCCGTCGACGCTTGGCCTTCATCCTGAGATGTCTTTGGCCTCTTCTTGGGAGCTGGCTTCGAAGGCATTTGATCCGATTTGCTACCCGGTACCCCTCCATGTGGAGGGCCTCCGGAGGCAGATGCGGAAGCAGACGCTGGGGTTCCCTCTTCATGAGAAGAGCCTACCCCTGCGGTTTGCTGCTTCCTCTCGTGGCGAATGCCACCCGGATCTTGCTCGTGAGGAGGACGGTAATGATGTGTGAGATACATCGCCGGAATGTCCTTGTACGAGAGCACCACGCCGTTGTCTGTAAGGAACAGATCGTGGCCGTGTTGCAGATAGTTCTCGTAATCGAGCTTGGCGTAGAAGACGTAGGAGCCGTACTTAATGACGGTCCCAGGCCCAGGAGAAACCACTCCACCCGCATAAACGAGATGGATGGCCTTCCTGTGCCGCTGCCACGCCGCCTTCGTCGCCTCCAGCTTTAAGCCGTTTTCCTTGATGCTCTCGTAGTTGCTGTTGTCCGAGGCGTGGAAGATCGTTCCTAGCTGGCGGCATCGGTCAAGGGTGAGCCCTTCCCCGTAGGCGACATCGGCGACCCGCTCGGGCATCCGCGAGTGGCCCTGGACGGCGGAGACCCCGACGTAGAAGTCGAAGTCAAAGAACCGCTCGAACTGCAGAGCCACTGGGGCCACCCAGATGTTGAAGCGGCCCTTCGAGTTCGCCATCAAGAAAGCGAAGAACTTCTTGGGCGCCCAATCGAAAGGCCTCAATTTGGGGGGTTCCATGTGGATGTTTCAAGGGGGGGTCTACACTCCGGCCACGCTGCCCCCATGCTGCCATGCATGGTATGCTCGAACAGGCATGTGTCCACATGAGTTTGGGGTCGGAAAAGGCACGTGTCCACATGAGTTTGGGGTCGCAAAAGGCATGTGTCCACATGTTCTGGGGCCTACAGAGGGCAAGTTGTCCACAAGAATCGGGGTCTCACCCAGCAGGTTGTCCACATAGCTGGCGGCTAGATATGGGGATATAAAGCGACATAAATATGATATAAGTTGTTAAATAAGACGATATGGGCGATATGACGCGATATATAGGTTCAACATATCTACTTACACCATCAAACCACGCCGAAATAAGCTGTTGGAAGCTAGCCTTTTGCGGTCAGCTCGATGTAACTTCAAGAGAGTCGTATAGTAGCACGACAGAAGTTTACTTAACCATGTGTGACACATGTTTTGTGCTCCATGGACGAGAACGATGACTTGCTGGCAGACCTGGAGGACCCGGGCGTGATTTTTTGACATAGAATGAAGGGGAAGTGTTCTAATGTGGGACACACCAGATACTAGATGTGATTCATATGATTGGTTCTTCTTCAATTGTGATTGCTTCAGTTCCTTTTATGTACTCCATCAAGCATGCGGTTGGCGCCGAGGTCGTCCTCCCCGAAAGTTGTTGCCGTATGCAACAGGCGTTTGTATATGGTATGTGTATGTACAGAAACGGATGCTTGTTTAAGAAGTTAGGTTTAGAAGAATCAGAAAGGGTTCCTGATTCTTCTTGGAATCATGGAACATGTGGCAACTGTTGGGGCAGGTATTGCATGTGTTTAAAGTTTGGCCCTCATGTTCCAGGAGCCGGGCCAAGCGGCCGAATTGGCCGCACTGGATCTTTTGTCCGGTGTTGAGGCCTGTGATTCATTGAGAATAGAAGCAGACAGCCCAAGCCGAGGGAGTTTAGACTCGAGGCCCACAAAGGCAAATTTGCAGTTTCCTACCCGTCCTTCGCCTGCAGTCACTAGTCAAGTCGCTAGTTCATGCCTGTTTGAAGCCCTATGATCCTGGCAAGTTATCGTTTGCAGAAGCACGCAGGCGGAGGATTCGCAGGTTGACTTCGACCTTTTTGCAGAGTTGGCCGCGCCAGCACCTCGACTCGACTGGGGGACGGGGAGGGTATCAAAACGACGAGTCGACAGGGTTTCGCCTTGAAGGGTAAGTTTTGCTGGATGGGTGTACGTTTTGACGACGAGACGATGATCTGCCTGGATAAGCATGACCAATCAGTCGTTGGTTTCCTCAGGTGGACGCACCAGCTGAGCTTCCCGAAGGAGCACCTGGGAGTGCATCTCGGCCAAGCATAACATAACCCTTAGCTTAGCAGCCTTAGCCGCCTTAGCCTTAGACTTAGATCCCTTTAGACTCAGACGTGTGGTGCTGTTGTTGTGTGATCCAGAAGTTGGGCGTTTCGCAAGAAGTTTACCGGTAGCATCGTATTTCTGTGCTGACCCTCATTTTATCTGATCCTGCCGATGTCGCGGTCCCTGACATGTCGCTCTCAGGCAGTCGTAGGTCTTAGGCTTAGGTATTCGGTCTTCGGGTTTAAGACCTATAGGACTATAGGAAGTAGGATTTTAGGCCTTTAGGCTGGCTTCGGCATTTGTTGTCAATTCCGCAGGTGGGCCGACCTGAGCCACCTGAAGAAGCGGTTGGAGTGGAGTCTCGGCTATTCGTTGCAGTCTGGCGGCTTTACTTAATTTGTTCCCCACGACCGCTTTCCTGGGGTGCTCTTACAGAGAACCAACCGAAACAGACCATTGGCGGTTTTTCTGGTGGCTTTCGCTTTTGAGATGTTGTGTTTGCTTGTTGTGGCTTTTTCGCAAATGGAGTGTTATCTTGCTCGGCGGTGCTGCTGTCCTGAAGTAGACGGATCTCGTGCTGCATCTAGCAGCTAGCTAAATGATTACCAAGACTTGAGGTTTATATTTGGCCAGGCTGGGTTGGTGATATGACAGTGCCAGTGCATTGTAAAGTAGTGTATTCAAACTGTTGCTGGCCTGTCTTGTGGCTGAGATACGCGTGGCAGAGCCGGATGTTCAGCCGGCACGTGTCAAGGCTGCACGTGACAAGGCTGGAGGGCCAGGGCGATGTGATGGAGGTTTACAATAAACCGACCTGTGGTAAACCTTCCCCTTCCCGTTACTGCTCTCCTTGCCTTCAGTACAGCGCTCAACACTCAGAACAATTCTGGTAGCAAGGTTATGGAAAAGTCTGATCTCACTGCGGGCTAGTAGCGTCTAGCGGAGTCTAGCGGCAGCTAGCGGCTAGTGTAGCAGTTTTTTCAACAAATTTTGCAACCGAGTACATAACATGATACAGGCGTGTAGCACGTAGGGTAAGTCACATTTAGCAAGTTGTAGTTAAACGTACGTATGTGTATGCTGTATGTAGTGTATGTAGTTACCGTGCAGTCCCGATTGCAGTCAAGTTGAGTGAAAGAATCGGGGCCAGCCCGGCGCCAGGAGTCTCAATTTGGTGTTGGCAAAGTCGCCGACCGCTCTTATGCACAGCTTTGTGTATTTGCAGCGCAGGGCCGGGCTGCAATTGCTGCCAAGCGGCATGAGCAAAGGCTGCATCAAAGTGCAACTGCTGCGCAGCAGTTTGCGGAGCAGCACAATGAAGCCAAAATTGGGCGAGCTCCAGAGCTGAAGATCGTCCAGAAGCGAGCGCGCTTCGAGCTGGTCTCAATGGCCTCAAAAGTTCGCAAGCGCCGTGTGCTCAACGCATTGGATCTCTGTAGAATCGGATTTGACAAGAGGCGGAACCGGGCCGCTGACAGCGATGCATACATGGTCTCGAAAGTCACAGTGCTGCGTGGGCTCGTTTTGCTCTGTCACACAGTCCTGGAGCAGCAACTCGCAATGATGCGGGACTTTGCATCTTGGGTCGTGGCACACAAGCCAGATGCGGCCGCGGCAGGGCTTTGTTGGGATGAGACGTTGAGATTCTGGCTCTCGGCAAGACGTCTGTGCACGGCACAGAACTTGGCTTGCAGCAGCAGCGCTCCAGTTGGAATGTGCTTGTGGCACGACTCCATTTTTGCGTTGCATTCAGGAACGGTCCCGAAATCTATCGAGAAATGGTGTTGCCGCCAGTGCCACTTCCGAGCAACAGCTCGGCTGAGATTTATTTGGGGCTGCCCAAGCATCCGCTGTCAAGAGGCGTCATTGACTATGTCCAAGACATCCTGCTGGCATCCCGTCATCGCATCATGCTTCACGAAGGCATGATGTGGGCATGCGCGGTGCTTTCATTGTGGTGCCAGCCTAGTCAAACGAGGTTCTTTGTGACTTAGACTTAGACTCTCTCTAGCTCTAGACTCTAGACTCTAGACTCTCTAGACTCTACTCTACTCTCTCCAGACTCTAGACTCTGGACTCTAGACTCTGGACTTTCTCTAGATTCTATACTCTAGACTCTAGACTTTAGACTTCTAGTCTAGATTGTTATTGTGGTCGAATTGGCTGTTGCTTTGAGCTGCGGTTCTCCGTTCACGGATTGAGTCAGCAATTGCCGGAGACAGATCGAACAGTTGCCCAGTGATAGAGTAGGGTCCAGTTCCGAAACATCCAGGACTCGGACCTTTATTGGATTATCGGCGTGTGGCTTCAAGTTAAACTTGCCAAGTAAGTCCCTATAGTATAGCCTATAGCCCTATAGCCTATAGCCCTATAGCCCTAAGATGGTCCTATAGGACCTATATCCGATAGGCAATGGCCTAGGACAGCAAGGCCCCTTCATTGATTCCTGTGCAAGGTGATGCGCACTTGGCGAATGCCAAGCTGCACTATCACCATTACAACAAGGAACAAGAGCGACAGCAGCAACAGGAAGGCTCCAAGCCGGTTTACACTGAAATGATGCTTTGCCAGAATCATCAGACCAACTTGATCGTAATGGAAGGGATCAATGTCACGCCGCGAGCCCCAGATGTTGGCGGGCGTCTCATACAAAACTTGTATGCCAGCACGTTGTTTCTGAGGATGGGAGGCCATTTCTTGCGAATTTTGGGCCCATTGAAATCGAAGCTGGAGGACCCTTCGTTCTTCACGTGGGTGCCAAACCCCACAGCGGAGCAGAGTGCCCAGAGCCGCGCATTCTGTGCAGAAACGGCTATGTTCCTGGTCGATAACTTGAAGCACCACCAGCGGCAGATGGCTCCCGGATCTGCAGGCCAGCAATGCAAAATGAGTCGAAACCTGACATCATGAGCAGTCGGCTCCACTACCCTCTGGTAGCTGCTGTAGCCGCCTGTAGCCGTAGCCCTGATTAGACCGTTTCAGGAAAGTTTCAGTTTATCTAGAGGAGGCATATCTAGAGAATCTAGAATCTAGAATCTAAAATCTCTAGAGTCTACAGAGTCTAGGTCTAGGTTCTAGTTCTACATTCTAGAGTTACTCGAATCTACACGTAGCGGCTTAGCAGGTCCAGAGATTCTGCGTAAGACTTAAAGTTTCAAAGTTTTCAATTAAACCTTTTGCGCAAACCCCCCAAGGCTAAGGCTGTGACAGGTGCAGGCATCGTTTCGTGTCAAGTCAATCGTTAGTCCCCCGTTGTAGCCGATGTGTGCGAAGGGTCAGGTATACGAACGTGCGTAACGTGATGCTACCACGGCGTGAGAGTGCATAATCCCCCAAACAAACCCGAAGCCCGAAGTCTGTCGCCAACGCCTTGAACGCTGAAGCAACTACTGAAGTTCACTGAACTAACTAGTAACTAATTTGCTCCTGAGGCATTGGAAACTGGACAGAGGAAGCTCAAAACATCGTCACTTGCTTCCGTACAATTCTGAACGGCAACCCATGGAATCGTGCTGGGCTGACACATATCTGTATCAACGGGTGCTGCAACTGTCGAAAAAGTGCAGAAATGAAAGTTCTATGGGCAGTGGCTAAGGTGGTATTTCGAAATACCCCGACCTTGCCATTGACAGCAGATTGGACCAAACTGGGTCCCTCCCTAGACTGGTATTTCGCGGCAGACTTCTCAGGCCTTTTGACCAACCTGGCGAGGTTTGCTGGCCAGTGGGCGGGGCAGCTGGAGCAGCGTGCATCTTCGTCATCAGCAGCCGCTGAGCAGGATGATGCTGCTGCGATTGCCGAGACCATCGACTTCCACACTTTGGCTGGGAAGCGCTACAAGCGCATGGTCCAGATGCTCCAGTCTCCCAGTGAACGCTTCCAGCGAGTCCTGTTGTGCATTACATTGGAACCTCTGCGCCACATGCATTCTACCTTTCTCAAATTTGCACACTCCGCGCCAGACGACGAAGCCTGGCCACTCTTGATGCAAGAGCTTCGCCTCAAGAGTTCCAAGGTGGTGTGCGTGCTGCAATATCTGGCAACACTTCTTTGTGGCAAAGGCAGCAGGATGGTGACCTTTCAGCAGCCGGGACTGGCTTCGAGAATATCCAGAAGAGGCTTTGGCAGTTCGTGCCCGGCTTTTGCTCATAGCGGGCTCCTTGGACAGACGACACGCTTGCAATGTTGACAGGCAGCCCTTCAAGCTATACTCTTTGGCCGATGCCCGGATATCGCCAGCGGAGCACGAAAGCACAATTTCGCAATTCTGGAAAACAAAGCCTTGCTGCCTGCCTGCTGGCTTTGCGCGGGAACTGCGCAAGACTACGACCGAGGACCAGTTCAAGGACGATCTACCCGCTTTCAGGTGGATGCTGCTGATGTCTGCTCTAATCACGAAAATGTCGATTGCAGGCGTAGAACGACGACATGCTGTGCACAAACAGCAAGCGAACCCTGGCAAACCCTTCCATTATTTCACCGCAGACAGCGTGCTCGCCGAATCCAGGCACCAGCTCATGGCCCTCGATCGTTTGAAAGAGGAGCGGGAACAGCGTGCTCGAGCTGCGGCAGCCGCCGCAGCAGCACCGAAGCCTCGTGCGTTGCTGAACTGCTCTGCTGCTGCTCCAAGGCAAGGATCTGGGCCTTCGGCCGTGGTTGCCCTGCCCCAGAGGAAGCGTCGGACTGCTTCGAAGGCGGGTGTCACGGGTGTCAGTGTAGAGTGTAGAGTGTAGAGAGCACAGTCACTGACAGTCACGGTAGTACAGTGTAAGACAGTGTAAGACAATGAAGATGATAGTGTAATAGTAATAATAATAGTAATTAGTAATAGTTCAGTTTGATAGTATGAGTATGAGTAATGAGTATGTATATGTATGAGTACGGTATCGGTATGAGTCGGTATGAGTGTGAGTATGAGTATGAGTCGTATGAGTATACGGTATACGAGTCTGAGCCTCTTAAACTTGGTTTCAGCCCTGAAAGTGCGTCTCAGATTTCAAGCTACTTCAGTTTTAAGCCTCCAAACCCTCATTCCATGCTTGCTGCCTTCTTCGATTCTTGGGATTCTTGGGTGGGGTTCCGTCTGCTCGGGCTGGGGGCCTTCGCAGCCTTAGCATAGCAGTGGGTTGAACCATTGGTTTGAACAACTTTAACTTAATGATTTAAGAAATTTCCTGCTGCAGCAGGAAAAGAGCCTGAGCTTAGGTTAGCTACTTGGCCCCTTGGCTCGCCCCTGGCGGTTGCGAGGAGCCCGCCCCGAAGTCCGGAGAGCCTGCGCCAAAGCGAGCCAAAGGCCAGAGCGCGCTGGAAATCTTCAAGAACCAATGGATGCGTGAGAACTCCCAGATAATCTCGAAGGCTTCGTGGGATGAGTGCAAACGAGTCTTTGACCAGCTGCCCGACGCACGAAAGGAGGAGTACCGAGTGCTTTCTGAAGTCAGCAAGGTTCAGGCACGTGTGAAGCGTCAATTTCAGCATTTGGCAGCACAAGGAGAGGCACCGGCAGCATCAACAGCTGCCCAGCTGGCAGCTTCAGCTTCTTCGCAGCCAGCATCCGTGGCTGCCGCGAACATCGGCCAAGTCCATGGCCAAAACCAAGTTGAAGACAATCTTGACCGTATGAATACGCAGGCCGCATCTGGAGCGGCAGCTTCAGATGTTCTGCGCAGACCGCCGCTTCATCGCAACATGGCTTGTCAAGAGCTAACGCGGCCTCTTCTCCAGCAGGCCACGCAAGGATCCCGGCCAACCAAGTTTCCGATCCAGCCCAAACCCCTCGACGAGAAGATCAACGTTAGAAACTTCAACAGCAGGCCGGTAGAGATTCAGTTTGCCCGGGATGCTTGCTATTTTGCAAAAGGCGAGTCGGTTCCGGACAAAGTGGTGTATCCTCCATGCTGTGGGCATCTCTGCAAGAATGCCAATACCACCAGGGTCATCAACTTCCATGGCAAGGTGATTCGCTTGCTGCAGGACGTCGTTCAAGCTTACGATGTGGCCCCCAAGCTGATCTCAACAGCGGGCATCATATTTGCAGCTGAACGCTACACTCAGTCCGGGCAGGATGCACCGGAAAATCTCAGTTTCTGGGCAATAACTGGTGCTGCTGGTAGACAGGCGAACCATCCAGCTCAAGTTACTCTTGCCGAGCTTCGCCCTTGTGCTGGCCACCACTCTGTCGCCCAACGGCGGTAGTAGATCGTAACTGTCGAAAGTTAGGAGCTCTGGGGCACTCGACATAGTACTCGAACTGTAAATGTGGTTAGGTCAACAGGGGCTTGTGTTGGTCTCAAGTTTTTGGTTTCGCTATTGCTATTAGTTCTTGCTCCTGCCGGCGTTTTCTGGCTGTGCGTGATAGCTGAACCTAGAGTTGGACCTAGACTTCAACTAGACTAGACCTTAAACTTTAGACTTTAGACTCTAGACTCGAGAGTCTAGACTCTGACTAGACTCTAGGACTCTAGGCTCTATAGACTCTAGACTCTAGACTCAAATTCAAGACTCAAGACTCCAGCCCCTAGACTTCTAGACTGTCTAGACTCTAGTAGACTCACTCCATCTGTGCCACGGGGTTCAATTGGACAGTACTTCGGCTTGCTGTCGCTGCTTTTGGTTGTGCAGGCTCGCCTACAAGATTCCGTTGGCCTGGTCTTGGAGCATTGCAGCTGGCCATTCGTGCAACCGGACCGGCCGAGACGGCGGGCTTTGAACCAGGCTGCTGTGGGAAGGCTCCAGTTTCGCTCGCATTTTGCTTGGTCATGCTGCATGCTGCTTCGGACTGTGTAGGCCAGACGACGTAGTTTGAACAGCAGGGAGGCAGGTAATGGCAGGTTCGAAATTGGAGAGCATTTGACTTCCAAAGCCCCAAAGCCCTTGCCGCCCTTCCCTCTACCGTTACAATTTTGCAGTCAGTAAACTATACAGTTTGTGAGGCTACGTTTCGTGACTGAAGATGCTTTCGCGGCCTCGATGTGCTTCACAAGTGCCAACAGCGATGAGACTGTGGAGGTGTTGAAGTTGAGCGTGCTCGGTTGGTCGCTGACTGAAGGTCGCCTGGACCGCTACTTGATCAAGGACGTGGATATGCAGCGCCAATTCCAGGTGCAGGCCGCGCCGCTCCCCAGGTCGGACAGACCGCGCATGGACCGCCTGGAGGCCGAGTCATCCGAAGAGCTGGATTTGCTTGAGGACATATTGGACAGACCAAGACCGTCGGCCATACCGGTTCGACAGCCTGCAGCTGCCACTGCGGCTGCTGATCATGTGGCAGCAGTGGACGATGTCAACGATGTCCATAACTTGCCCTCCGAAGACATCATCATCTTGGAAGAGGAATTTGATCCGCTGGAAGTCTTGCGGGCTCAGGAAGAGGAGTGCGCCCAGGAAGCACTGCCCCTTGACGAAGAACTTCATGATCAAAACGAGGAGGAGGAGTTGTTGGCTCAGCTTGACCACAACGTGCCCGGGAATCCGGGTGAAGCTGGTGCAGTGAACGTTGAGGAGGAAATTCAGCTGGGTATGCTTGGCTTGGATGCCGCACCGCATGCCAACATATCCAGCTTGCCCATTGTGGATGTTGGCTCTTGGCACTTCCGTACGAGGAATAACAATGAGGATGTGGGCAGGCTTCACCTTGTTGGACAATCGACAATCAAAGCGACGTGCAAAATCCACAAGCAATGCATTTGTATGATTAGTATGCCTACTCACGGCACAGCCCGACATTCTTCAGTTGTCTCGCGCATGGGCCGCGAACCGGTGATGGTGGACATAGAGCAAGACTTGGTGCACTGGCTGGCAGCTGGAGTGGGTTCGGACGCTGCGAACCACAACGAAGTCGGTCGCAGTCTGAGATCTGAGAAATGGTTTGTCAAAGTGCGCCCAACTCGTGCAGCATGATCCTGCTGTACCGCTGGGCTGATGTGTCTGTGGCTTGGCTACGTCCTGGCTGTGCTTTCAAGCTGCTTGCTTACTATTACGACTTACAGACTTACATTACATTCTTATTATATTACTTACGTTGTTAGCTTGTAATTTTAACGATAATGGCATTCAATAACTTGATTTAATGATAACTACTAGTTTACTGACTTATTAGTTTACTGATTATCAATGTAATCGTATAACACAGACTCGACGAGTAGCATCGAATCTAACAGTCTAACTAACAATCTAACAATTGTAACAGTAACAATCTAATAAATCTAATAATCTAATCTAATAGTATACCAAAATTTTCATACGGAGTGCAGTTATGTTATCTAGCAATCTAGTCATAGTCTATTTTGTATTATACCGTATATGCATTCACCATATGGACCATATGGACATATGGACCATATAGTCATATGAGTCATATGTATATATAAATAGATATGTATGTAGATATACTATCTACTGTAAGAAATATAACATAGTGTAACATAGACATATAATCATATATAGACCTACAGGCCTCCGGGTTCGAAGTACGAAATACAGAACACATGGCGGACAATAGATGCCATGTAACAGATACCCCTAGCAGCCCTAGCAGCTAGCAGCGAGCAGCTTTAGCATGACAAAGGCAATGTACAACTGGGGAGCTGTATCATGTAAAATAACGGAAACCGCAGACGTGCCACGCATCTGCATCACAGCATCTGGACTCTTGTATTTAAGAAGTGTGAGAGCTCGCTAGAATCACAAGCCGATGAACCTGTAAAAAATGTAATTGCCGCCAGAGGTTTGGTTTGATGTATGTCAGCGCGGCGAGCATCAAATCGAAGCAGGAGGCAATTTGGGCTGGGTCACCTGGGCAGTAGTTGCAGGATACCGTTAGAAGCATTTGCCATGAGTTATTAGCCGCCTTTTGGCTAGCCATCCTTTGGACTTCGACTCGGCTGACTGTTCAGACCTGCAACAGCCCCTGTGATACCACAAACCTACGCTGGTTTGTTTGCCTCACTCTCACTCTTTCTGCCTCCCTCTGCTTCTCTCTCTCTCTCTCTCTCTCTCTCTCTCTCTCTCTCTCTCTCTCTCTCTCTCTCTCTCTCTCTCTCAGGGTTGTTTGGCTTGTGCAACGTTACATTAAATAAGCTTGCAAAACCTGGCTCCGCCTTGAGCCTTTAATTTTAGCCTTTTAGCCGCTGTACCCCAAGCCAAGCCCAAAGCCTTAAGCCTTATTTGGACTTATGTGTAAGTCGTGCCGTAGCCCCAGCCCTCATAAGTTCTGTCCCAGCACTTCCATTTGCAGGGGCTAGGTCCGGCTAGGTCGGCTAGGTATCTGGCCCGTCTTCGAAGCAATGGAATTCTTTTCGAGTCTTCGAGCCTGAAACTCAATCTCACACTTGTACTGAGCCCCGCCGGCTGTAATCCAAGTGAATCATCCCGTGAACCCAGGCGTAGGAGCGCGTAGTGTAGCATAGTCCTCAGAAGAGGTCCTTGTTCTGGAACTTGGAACCAAGCAGCACCGCCGTAAGCAGACACGTAGAGTTCTCAAATCGTCAACCATGAACCAGTTATTTTGCATGCTAGATGCCATTTTCACCACAACTTGATAATGATGCTGTAGATGATAATGAAGACGAGTCACAAGTAGCTATGATGCCACCGCCATGCTGCAAGATGATATTCAGAAATCACAAGTACCATCGTAAGGATGATGAAATAAGTTATGATACAGCATTCTGGCACTAGATCTGGGACCAACTGTATTCATGGCCTCATTGGTTTTGATCCGGGCACTCGTTTGCAAGAAAGTCTGTGTGTTTGATCAGAGGATTGCGAGCTGGCGCTTCGGAAAGTTTTTGCTGATGTTGAATTCCTTGCGTCCTCGTGCTTTGGAGTTCTCCGATGGATTGCATATTGCACCGGCAGCCTGTTGAATAATTATTATATAACGTCATCTCTCGGCATTAACTTATCACGTTTGGAAGACTGGCAATATGGAATCGTTACGGCACGTGAATTTGCTGTCCTCGAGAACCATATTGATGCGGTCGATCCGCTAGGGCCAGGGCACTCCTTCCAGCAAGTGCAGCAAGAGTCTTTGACGAGTCAATGATATAGTTTAATGTAATGATACATACATATTACATAGATATATATGTGTATATAGACATCATACAGTATATACAAATATGACAGAGAGAGCACGCAGGGAGGAGACCAAGAATCACGACAGCGACAGGGAGAGCGCGAGAGAGTGGGAGGGAACGGGAGAGAGAGAGAGAGAGAGAGAGAGAGAGAGAGAGAGAGAGAGAGAGAGAGAGAGAGAGAGAGAGAGAGAGAGAGAGAGAGAGAGAGAGAGAGGGAGAGATTATGATAGAGAGATGGATTGAGATACAGAGTTCATATCACATAGATAGAGAGATAGAGAGATAGACTGAGATAGACATAGACATAGATCATGGAGAGATAGAGACATCTGACAGACATATAGAGTCGTATGATGTCGTATAAGTCATATAGTCATATAGTTCATTTAGAGAGATTACAGAGACAAAGAGAGATACAGCAGGAGAGAGAGAGAGAGAGAGAGTCTGTGTGTGTGTGTGCGTGGTTGGTTTCTATATCTTTGTGGTCTATACAGTACAGAATCGTGCAGAAGCGTGAGATGTGAAGCTGTAACGTCACTAGTCACTAGTTCTTTGTCAAGCAGGTGACTTTGACAATGTAATTATAAGTATACTGAAGTAGGTCTTATAAGTCTTAAGTTTACAAGGTTCCACGAGGCTTAGTCAGTTGGTGTTCATCAATCGTACGTTTAGAGACCTGGGAAGGCAAGAGATTATAGAGAGGGCAAGAAGAAGAGAGACAGAGAGAGAGAGAGAGAGAGAGAGAGAGAGAGAGAGAGAGAGAGAGAGAGAGAGAGAGAGAGAGAGAGAGAGAGAGAGAGAGAGAGAGAGAGAGAGAGAGAGAGAGAGAGAGAGCGAGAGAGGAGAGGAGATAGAGAGAGAGAGAGAGAGAGAGAGAGAGAGAGAGAGAGAGAGAGCGAGCGAGAGCGAGAGCGAGAGCGAGAGCGAGAGCGAGAGCGAGAGCGAGAGCGAGAGCGAGAGCGAGAGCGAGAGCGAGAGCGAGAGCGAGAGCGAGAGCGAGAGCGAGAGAGAGACAGATTTGGGATGATTGGAACTTCGGCGGGAGTCTGTTGATTCCAACAAGCCAGCACTGGCAAGTGGCGAGTTCATCTGCTTCGGCGGCTTTTGCATAGGACGCGATGCCAATATCTGCGATTTGCGATTACGAATGACTTGACTTGGTTGGCTCCGAACATTGTCTTTGTCAACCTGCGCACGAAGCCAGGACATCAAGATGTATTTGTGCTTGCTCAAAACTGTTTTGCATTTCCTTTCCTAGCCCACTTGCTTGGTCATTCCATATGGTGTCTCTAGCCACAAAGCTGCTCGAACTCAGAAGGGGTTCTTTGAGTTCCAGCTGACATGTGTTTAAAAGCTTTCAGGCTTGCTGGTTGCTCCTTGCTTAGCCGTGTGAGTGGCGTTCTTCGCACACAGGAATTTTCACAGCATAAGTTAAGCGCGCTCGGGTAGACTGCAATCCTGCCGTCAGAGCAGATGAGCCATGTGAGCTTCCTCGGGCAGTAAAGGCCGTGGGAGCTTGGCAAGTGCCACGTTTATGCCACCCGTAGTGGAGACATCGTGACCTGGGGCAGTGATCGCTTCGGCGGTGACAGTAGTGCTTTGCACGGTCAGCTGAAGAGTGTGCAGCAGATTCAAGCCTCGTTCGGCGCTTTTGCTGCCATGCTTGAGGATGGAACTCTTGTGGCCTCAGGTGTTGCTGACCAAGGTGGTGACAGTAATGCTGTGCAGGATCAGCTGACGAACGTGCAGCAGATCCAAGGCTGTCGGTTTGCCTGTTTTGCCAACGTTGACGATGGTTCCATCGTGACGTGTGGAAATTACCTTCGGCTGCGGTGGCAACAGTAGCTCCGTGCAGGAGCAGCTGAAGAATGTCCAACGGTCTGCAGATTTTGAAGTTTGGCCGCGACCTCAACCATGGCTTGGAGAGCTCAGCAGTCCGCCGAGCTTCACTCTTGCAACGACCTCAAGCAGAAACTGGAGGACTTTCAACTACCCGACATTCTTTATTCTCTGGCGATATGTTCAATCAGAGGTTTGAGGGCATCCATCCTACCAGCAGGGTGCAGAATTTGACGTCGGGTTATGACATCCAATTTCCCAGCAGCCTGCCGAGTTTGAGCTTTACTTTGGCAACGAGGTCAACATGACGTTCGTGGAGTTGTGTTCAACCAGAGCTTTGAGGGCATCCAGTCTACCAGCAGCCTGTAGAGGACATCCAATGCCCCAGTGTACTTGTGCTGACATCCGGTGGTTGTTTTATCGATCAATGCCAGCTGCTGCTGCATCAAGTCCAGCACATCGTAGGGAAGCCTGGCGCGGGTCGCGTCACAATGATTTGGGAGCACCTACTCGAGTAGAAGACTCTGTCTGATGTAGCTGCCCTGAACGAAACACCTCAATCAGGACATCCAACTACTCAGCAGCCCGCGCAATTTGACGGTTGCCTGCGACGTCATTCAGAGCTTGGAGGGCATCCAAGTACCCAGCAGCCAACCAGAGCTTGGAGGGCATGCAACTGCCCAGCAGCCTGCAAAGTTTGACGTTTGGTTTCGACTTCAACCTGTACATGTAGGGCATGCAACTGCAACTGCCCAGCAGCCTGCAGAATCTGCTGTTTGGATACAGTTCCAACAAGAAATTGGAGGGCATCCAACTTACCCAGCCGCATACAAAGCCTGACGTTCGGCGACATTTTTCAACAAGAGCTTGTATGGCATCCAACTACTTAGCAGCCTGCAACGTTTGACGTTTGTTTACAGTTTCAACAAGAGCTTAGGTTGGATGGCATCCAATTACCCATCGCCTGCAGAGTTTGACGGTTTGGCTTCGACTTCAACCAGAGCTTTGAGGGTGTGGCAATCGCTTAAACCAGAGCTTGGAGGGCATCCAACTGCCCAGCAGCCTGCAAAGCTTGACGTTTGGTTCCGACTTCAACCAGCGCATGTAGGGCATCCAACTGCACAACAGCCTACAGAATCTGACGTTTGGATACAGTTTCAACGAGAGATTGGAGGGCATCCAACTACCCAGCAGCATGCAAAGCTTGATGTTCGGCGACAGTTCAACAAGAGCTTGGATGGCATCCAACGACCGAACAGCCTGCAGCGTTTGACGGTGGCTATAGTTTCAACAAGAGCTTTGAGGGCATCCATCTACCCAGCAGCCTGCAAAGTCTGACGTTCGGCCAGGAGTTCAGCCGGAGCTTGGATGGCATCCTACTAACCAGCAGCCGGCAGAGTTTGACGCTTGGCTTGAACCTCAACCAGAGCTTCGAGGGCATCCAAGTACCCATCAGCCTGTAGAGTTTGGAGTTTGGCAATCGCTTCAATCGCAGGTTGGATGGCATCCAATTACCCAGCATCCTGCAAAGTTTGACGTTTGGTTTCGACTTCCACCAGCGCATGTAGGGCATCCAACTGCCCAGCAGCCAGCAGATTTTGTCGTTAGCTACTACTTCAACCGGCGCCCAACTACCCAGCAGTTTGCAGAGCGTGAGGTTTAGAATCGCTTTAACCAGAGCTTGGAGGGCATCCAACTGCCCAGCAGTTTGCAAAGTTTGACGTTTTGTTTTGACTTCAACCAGCGCTTGGAGGACATCCAACTGCCCAGAAGCCTGCAGAGTTTGACGTTTGGCTACAAATTCAACCGGCATCCAGCTACCCAGCAGCCTGCAGAGTTGGGACTTTGTCAATCGCTTCAACCAGACTTCGGAGAGGGCATTCGACTGCCCAGCCGCTTGCAGATTTTGACGTTTAGCTACAGTTTCAACATGAGCTTGGAGGGCATCCAACTTCCAGCAGCCTGCCAAGGTTGACGTTTGACCAGGAGTTCTACCAGAACCTGGATGGCGTCCAACTACCCAGCAGGCTGAACTACCCAGCAGCGACGTTTGGCCAAAGTTTCAACAGAGATTGGAGGGCATCCAACTACCCAGCAGCCTGCAATTCAGATGTTTGGCGACATTTTCAACAAAAGCCAATAGCCTGCAGAGTTGGGAGTTTGCGCATCGACTCAACCAGAGCTTGGAGGGCATTCAACTGTTTATCAGCATGCAAAGTTTTACTTTTGGTTTTAGCTTCAACCAGTGCTGGGAGGGCATCCAACTACCCGGCAGCCTGCAGATTCCAACGTTTGGGTCCAGTTTTGACAAGAGATTGGAGGGTAGCCAATGGGGTCGTGCCGTTTTTAGCTCCACGGCAGAGCACGATGGTCCAGTGCGCAGCGGATGAAGTTCTGTTTTACACTGTTGCTACGTTCGGGTTGATGGGTCAGTGGTCACATGAAATGTTTCCATGTGTGATGGCGACAGCAGTGCAGTCGAGGGTCAGCTGCGCGCTGTTCTTCCCGTGTGATGTGATCGCCGATATTCTGTGAGCAGAGTGTTGTCGCTTGGCAAAATCCGACTTAGTTGCGACAGCCATTGCATGCGTTTGAAAGATCTGCGGTCATGTGCCGAGCTGCTGAATTTAGTATGAGGTGCGACTGATAGCATCAGCAGCGAGATGTGCAGCATTTCCAATTCTAAGTGGGCCTTTGTTGCAATCCTCGGTAATGCATCCGTCGTCACCTGGGTGCCACTCTTGCAGGGGTGACGACGCCAGTGAAGTGCAGCATCAGTTCCGAGATGTGCAGCATACCCAAGCAGCTTTTTAGTGCACATGTGTTGCATTCCTGATTGCTGAATCCGTGGTCGCCTGGGGCCTTGCTTGCAGTGGTGGCAATAGCAGTTGTCGGGCGCACACGCACGTTGTTATCGGCCAGGTCTAAGTTTGACTTGGGAGTGACTGGATAAGCGATGCCAAGTAGGCAGCTTCACCGCACTGACATCAAAACAACTTGACTGAACAGTCTAAGTCGCTGACCCAAGCACTTTCTGACTCGCGACGTGCTTGCAAAATGCACCGCAGCTACCTCTGTGCTCTAATGCGGCCGGTGTGGAAGCAGGGCGAGTCTTCGCAGGTGCTTTTGATGCTCGCTGTCAAGCATGGTGAATCTTTCGGTAAGCGCTGGTTATATGCTTAACAGTGAAATACATGTTTGGAGTCGATTGGAAGTGAACTCCGTCGCAGCGCCTATGAGCCTCCTACGGGGACTAGTTTTGTCACGTGTGCTGTGCGACGTGTGGGTAGCACGCTTTCTCTTTTGCGTACTGGACGGTTCGGTGTGATGTGGTTAGTGCGCGGGGTTGCTCCAATGGTCGCTACTGTATGGCAGTGGGGTCAGAGTGACTCCAGGGGTGGTCAGTGGTGGTGTATGCCACTGACCACAGATGATCTTGTTTTTGCCCGCCGCGGAGGCGTCGAATCGCTGGTCGGTATGACACAGTGTAAACATGTGTTGTTCGCATTTTGCTCTGCCGAATGGCAGCAGGGCTGGTGACCCTGCGGTGGTCAGTGGTGTATGCTGCTGTGCCTTGGGCGATGTGCCCTGCTTTTGCCTGCCCAAGAGGCGTCGAATTGCCCGCCATGCGGTGTTGCTTTTGACGGTGCAGTGAGGACTTATTTCACGGTGCATGGGGCACCTAGCATGCATGTTTGCGCAAGGGTGCCACTGGAAAGCTGTGGTGTGCAGCTGGCGGTGCTGATGATGCTGAAGAATCGCAGTGCGGTGGGTACTTATGTACGGTGCAGCGGGCGCCTAGCATGCGATGGAGCATGCATGTTTGAGCAAGGGTGCAAAAGCGGTGTGCAGCGGGTGGTGCGGCAGGCACCTAGCATGCGACGCAGCATGATTTTTGCACAAGGGTGCAAGGGGAAGCTGTGGTGTGCAGCTGGTGGTGCGGCAAGCACCTATAGCATGCAACGGAGCATGCGTTTGTTTGCACAAGCGTGCAAAAGGCAAGCTGTGGTGTGCAGCGTGGTGACAGGTGACGTTCATGATGCAAGCTGATGGTGCAGGGCTAGAGTTGTCATGCGACACTGCGAAGATTTCTTGTTCGGGCGATAGAGACATGACATGTGGCTTTTATGTGCATTGCTTTGTTGGAAGACTTAGTACGCAGGACCTTTGGGAAATGCGGTGCACGTGTTTTGCAATCCTCGGTGATGAAGTAACCTGGGGCCAATTTTGCAGCGGTCACGACAGCGCTGGACTGTCACCAGATGTGCAGCAGGCCCTATAGCTTCTGAATGCACATTTGTTGCAATCCGAGGTGATGCATCTGTGGTCGCCTGGGGCCACCTTGCAGGGGTGACGACATCAGCGTAGGGCAGCGTCAATCGCGAGATGTGCAACATACCCAGGCTTCTGAGGGCGTATTCATTTCAGTCCGGAGTCCGGAGTGACGAATTCGTGATCAGATGGGCCCCATGCTTGCAGTGGAGGCGACAGCAGTTACTTGCAGCGTCAGTCGCAAGATGTGCAGCAGGCCCAGCAGGTGAGACAAGGCCTTCCCTTGCACAGTGTGTCCGGGTGCCACATTATGTGTGATCCCCCAAAGGCAAGTGCAACTGTGCTTCTGATTTATGCGGTGCAACATGCGCTTTGGAGGAGGCCATGACTTGGTGCGATGCGGTGCCCGTGAGCAGACGGGTTGGCGAAATGCCCAGGTGCGCGGTATACCGGCGCTCAGTGCACCTTCGTTTGGGCGCATTGCCCGTTTGCAGAAATGCAGTGCTTGGGGCACATGTTTTGGTGATATGCCTGTAATGAGGATGAGGGTGATGGACGCACCCATTGGGCGATATGCCTGTGATGCGGAATGCGGTGCTCGGTGCACCTTTGCTGGGGCGATATGCCCGTGTTGCGGGAATACGGTGCTCGGGGCACCTGTTTTGGTGATATGCCTGTGATGAGGATGAGGGTGATGGACGCACCCATTGGGCGATTTGCCTGTAATGCGGAACGCGGTGCTCGGTGCACCTTTGCTTGGGCGATATGCCCGCGTTGCGGGAATACGGTGCTCGGGGCACCTGTTTTGGTGGTCTGGTTGCGATGAGGCTGGTGGTGATGGACGCACCCGTTGGGCGAAATGCCTCTGATGCAGTATGCGGTGCTCGGTGCACCTTTGCTTGGGCGATATGCCCGTGTTGCGGGAATACGGTGCTCGGGGCACCTGTTTTGGTGGTCTGGTTGCGATGAGGCTGGTGGTGATGGACGCACCCGTTGGGCGAAATGCCTCTGATGCAGTATGCGGTGCTCGGTGCACCTTTGCTTGGGCGATATGCCCGTGTTGCGGGAATACGGTGCTCGGTGCACTTGTTTTGGTGATATGCCTGCGATGGTGGGGATGGACGCGCCCCATTGGGCGAAATGTGTATGATGCCAGCGATTACCAGCTAGTGGTGCATAGCTGGGGTGTCATGTGAATCTGCATGGTTTCTCGTTGGGAATGTAGAGGCACATGTAAGTTATGTGCATTTTCTCTTGTGGAAGGCTGGCTCATGCTGAGTTGCACAGTCTCTGGGGCAGGTAAGTTTTTTCAGTAATGCAATGCGCCACGTTTTGTCACCTAGGGCCACGCTTGCAGTGATGGCTATAGCAGTGTAGTGCAGCATCAATCGCGAGATGTGCAGCATGCCTAAGCTTCTTATTGCTCACGTTGTGCAATCCGAGGTGGTGACTACTGCTCATTGGGGCCACGCTTGCAGTACTGGCTGCAGCAGTGGAGTGCAGCATCAGTCGCGAGATGTGCAGCATGCTCAAGCTTCTCAAAGCGCAGGTTTAGCAATCCGGGGTGGTGACTCCGTGGTCACCTGGGGCCACGCTTACACTGCTGGCCAAAGCAGTGGAGTGCAGCATCGGTCCCGAGATGTGCAGCATGCCCAAGCTTCATATTGCACACGTTTTGCAATCCTGGGTGATGAAACCGTGGTCACTTAGGGCCACGCTTGCAGTGATGGCTATAGCAGTGTAGTGTAGCATCAATCGCGAGATGTGCAGCATGCCTAAGCTTCTTATTGCTCACGTTGCGCAATCCGAGAGGTGGTGACTACTGCTCATTGGGGCCATGCTTGCAGTACTGGCTACAGCAGTGGAGTGCAGCATCAGTCGCGAGATGTGCAGCATGCCTAAGCTTCTTATTGCTGATGTTGTGCAATCCGAGGTGGTGACTACTGCTCATTGGGGCCACGCTTGCAGTGCTGGCTACAGCAGTGGAGTGCAGCATCAGTCGCGAGATGTGCAGCATGCTCAAGCTTCTCAAAGCGCAGGTTTAGCAATCCTGGGTGGTGAATCCGTGGTCACCTGGGGCCACGCTTACACTGCTGGCCAAAGCAGTGGAGTGCAGCATCGGTCCCGAGATGTGCAGCATGCCCAAGCTTCATATTGCACACGTTTTGCAATCCTGGGTGATGAAACCGTGGTCACTTAGTGCCACGCTTGCAGTGATGGCTATAGCAGTGTAGTGTAGCATCAATCGCGAGATGTGCAGCATGCCTAAGCTTCTTATTGCTCACGTTGTGCAATCCGAGGTGGTGACTACTGCTCATTGGGGCCACACTTGCAGTGATGGCTACAGCAGTGGAGTCCAGCATGCGAGATGTGCAGCATGCTCAAGCTTCTCAAAGCGAGCGTTTTGCAATCCTGGGTGCTGGGGCCACGCCTACAGTGAGTGCTAAAGCAGCGGAGTGCAGCATCGGGCGCGAAATGTGCAGCATGCCCAAGCTTCATATTGCACACGTTTTGCAATCCTGGGTGATGAATCCGTGGTCACCTGGGGCCACGCTTGCAGTGCTGGCTACGGCAGTGTACTGCAGCCCCAGTCGCGAGATGTACTCATCCTTCTTGATGCGCACGTGTTGGAATCCTGAGTGATGCCTTCGCGGTCGCCTGGGGCCGCACGTGCAATGGTGCGTAGCATCAGTTGCGAGATTTGCAATAGTTCCAAGCTTCTGAGTGTGCATATTCTTTTGTTTTTTCAATCAGAGGTGATCAATGCATGGTCACTTTGGGCCACGCTTGCAGTGGGGGCGTGAGCAGTGAAGTGCAGCATCAGTCGCGAGGTGTGCAGCAATGAGTCCGTGGTCACCTGGAACTATGATTGCAGTGGTTGCGACATCCTTGAAGCGCAGCAATGGTTGCGAGATGTGTAACATACTCAACTTTCTTAGTGTGAACGTGTTGCAATCCTGCGTGATGCGTCCGTGGTCGTGTGCGGACGTGTGCAGTGGTGTGCAGCTTCAGTTGCGAGGTGCGCGTGAAGCAGTTTCAAGCTTCTGGGTGTGCAGTGTTACAAGCCGCAATGATCAATCGGTGGCCAACGGGGGCCACGCTTGCAGTGGAGGCGACATCAATGATGCGAGGTGTGCGGCATACCCAAAATTCTGAGCGCGCATGTGTTGCAATACTGGGCGATGAATCCGTGGTCACGTGGAGCCATGCTTGCAGTGGTGGCGACTTTCAGTGAAGCGCAGCATCAGTTGCGAAATGTGCAGCATACGCAACCTCATTAGTGCACGTGTTGCAATATACTGGGTGATGCATCCGTGGTCACCTGGGGCCATGCTTGCAGTGTGTCAACAGCAGTGGATCTCTGCGACAGATTCGAGATGTGCAGCAGGTCCAACCTTTTCAGAATGATCCGCCCTGGGGACGGGACTAGCCCGCGCGAAGCCGGCGCGAGGCGCGCGAAGCGCGCGAAGCCGCGCGAAGCCGCGCGAAGCCGGTGCGATGAGGCGCATGAAGCGCGCGCGAAGTGCGGGCGCGCGAAGCACGCGCGAAGCCGCGCGAAGCGCGCGAAGCCGTGCGAAGCCGCGCGAAGCGGCGCGAAGCCGGGCGCGCGCACACGCACGAAGCCTCGCGAAGCAGCCTGCGCGAAGCCGCGCGAAGCCACGCGAAGCGCGCGAAGCCGCCTAAAGCCGCGCGAAACCGAGCGCGCGCACGAAGCAGCCCGCGCGAAGCCGCGCGCGCAGGTTGTGCGCACGCAGAGTGCGCGCAGGTGCACGCACGAAGCCACGCGAAGCAGCCCGCGCGCGAAGCTGCGTGAAGCCGTGCGAAGCCGCGCGCGAAGGTGCGCGCACGCAGGTGCGCAAAGCCGGCGTCTGGTGCGCGAAGCCGCACGAAACATACCCAGATGCGCGCGCGAAGCATGCGCCAGGTCACGCGAAGCAGCTCTCGTGAAGCCGCGCGAAGCCGGCGCGAGCCGCGCAAAGCACGTGCGAAGCCACGCCAGCAGCCTGCATGCGCTTCACTTCGGGCGAAGCCGCATGTGTATGTGCATGTGTGTCTGTGGTGATTTATATATGTATGTATTTAAATGCTTCTACTCATGCTCGCATGATTTCGCTTTACGATTTGTAGGCGCTTGAGGTTTTTCTGGAAGTGCAGAAAAACTGCTGATTTTGGATTTCCGGCATTACTTGAAAGATGTTTCACGTTTCACATGCCGCACGCTGTTTGAACCATGTTATGTTGCAAAGTCTTGGCTCAGAGTGGAGCTCAAGACTGAGAATTTTTGTTTTCGGGGCCTCTCTAGAGATTCCTTTGTGCATCTAGAAGGCTCCTGGTCCCTGGTAAACCGAGGTTTGCCCTTAGGGCGTGTGCAAGCCGGCCTATTGCGTGGCCGGCGGATGGACTTCGCAAGTGCGTCCGGCACTGGGTGATGTCGGGGCGCCGTAGTGCTAAAAGGGGTGCCCAGGGTGCCCCGGAGCACGCATCTGCCTTTGATCTTCATCTCTTGAGTGCCCTTAGAGACACCCCAGCTACTCACTTCTCAGTCAGGCAGCCGTGGGATGCCAGCATTTGCTCTGATGCTTCCGCCAGGAAAAGGTTTATGCCGGGACTTCCGGCTCCGCAGAGACTGCTTCCGTCCGCAGTCCCCGAGAGGGAAGCATTTCATCCTGAGCTGGCGAGGATGCAGAGCAGATTCGATGCCGCGGGTGCCAAGTTCGCTAAAAGAACCAAACATGTTTCTTGGGACGCGAAGGAGACTGAGGAGAAGAATTTTGCTTTATTTAAGTGGCTTAAGATCATTGAGCGAGGGCCGTGGGACTTTGCTGTGTCTCGCGATTTCTTGAGGGCACGCTTGTTGGGGCTCGGTGCTGGTGATCTTGTTGAGAGTATTTCGAATGCTCTTGCTGCAAAGAGCACTGCGACCCTGCATACGAGAGCCGGTCCGATGATCAGATATTTGGCTTTCTGCGACCTGGAAGGTATTGAGCCCTTCCCAATCAGAGAGGAGGTCATGTATAAGTTCTTCTACGACATGCAGGCGCAGGTAGCAGCGACATTCTTCAAGTCTGTGCTTGCCTCGCTGGCTTTCGGCCGCTTCGTGTTGGGTCTTGACAGTGCGGTGCTGGCGCTGGACTCTTTGAGGGTGAAAGGGCTCGCCAGAAAGCTGTACTTGGGCATCAGGCGACTGCAGCAGAGGCCTCCACTTCGAGTCAAGGATGTTATCAGGCTTGAGCTGATTTGCACAGGCGATGTGCCTCGCTCGGCCCTCGATGTGGTAATGGCAGGCTTCATCCTCTTCATGGTTTTCTCTCGAGCCCGTCACTCTGATGCCCAACATGTTTGCTCGTTGGCTTTCGAGCTTGACTTCAGGGGAGATCTTCCTGCGGGTTTCATCAATGCGGAGGTTAAGAAGACCAAAACTAGCTTCACGGTGGAGCGGAAAACAAAATTTCTACCCATGCTGGCGCCGGCGCGGGGTCTCAGCGGCAAGTGCTGGGCATCAGGATGGAAGGCGGCGCTCAAGAAGGTGGGCATCACGGCAGGGGAGGGGAAACCTCTCATGCCCTCACCCAAGAGTGGGGGAGGATGGAACGTGATCCCACAAACTGCTCAGGCTTCAGGGCAGTGGATGCGAGCTCTGCTCAATGATGGCACTGATGATCCTTACTTGCTTGGGCTGGGGACGCACTCGGCCAAAACCACACTTTTGTCGTGGCTAAACAAGAAGGGTGTTGCTCGAGATGTCACTGCATTGTTGGGATACCACGCAACAAAGGATGCTGGCATAGGTACTGAGATCATTTACGCCAGGGATGCCATGGCATATCATCGTCGATGAGGTCCGTGATCGTTCTTTCAGGCCCGATGAGACCAGAGGCCTTATGACGGCCGCGGAAAGGGAGGCTGCAGGAGTTCGTGACGATGCAGGCGCAGATTGCTCATCGTCCTCCTCTGAGGATGAGGAATGCCCGCGCCATGATGAGGGTGCTGAGGGACGAGTTTTGGGCCCGTGGGCCGGTCGTGTAGATAGATTCGATCTAAGATTCCTGGTGAGGCGGTCATGGCTAGGAACGAGACCTCGCGAGTTTTGCGCATTTCACGTGAGGAGCAGGCCACCGCTTTCATTTGTGGCCGAAAGATTACGGCTGCCTATGAGGTGTGCGATGCACACCCATCCGTTTTGTATCCAAGGTGCAAGCAGTGCTTCAGAAGCTTTCTGGAATCAGTTAATGCGTGAGGTGCTGCGGGCTGAGGACGTGGACAATCCAAAGCTTCGAGCGCATGTGCCTTGCAAGTCCATGATGACATGCTGTGGCGGTGCCCCTTTGGTGGGTTTTGCTGTTCCGTACTTATATGTCGAGGTATATGTCGGTCATGTGCAATTATAAATCATGCAAGGCCATTTATAAGTAGTGTATTGACATAGCAAGTGAGTTGTAAGTCCATACAGAGTTATATTTGCCTTATAACTAATTGAAGGAGTTAAGGCTCCACTTATAAGTCCCAGTCAAGTCCTCGCTAAGTAGTTATAAGTGGGAGTTATAAGTCCGCCGTAAGTCCACTCGCTGGAGTTATAACTCCGACGCCCCCGCAACGCTATTTCCCGAAAATTGTATCCGTGGGCCAAAAATTGAACCGCCCAAACAAAAAAAAAACGTCGCCTGAAGTCCGAAATCCAACCCCCCCAAAACAAAAAAACAACGAGCCTCAAGTCGAGAATTTAACCGCACCAAAACCAAAAAAAAACGTCGCCTGAAGTCGAAAATTGAACTCCCTCAAACCTAAAAAAAATTAGCCTCAAGTCGAAAATTAATTCACCCAAACTCAAAAAAAACGCATACCTGAAGTCGAAAATTTGACACTTGTAAGTTGCAAAAACATGCCAGCTGAATGCCAAAATCTGCCAGCCCAAGAACCAAACGATGCTACCCGAAACCGGGCCCTTGACCCCAAACCCCAAGCCGTCTTAACCTCAAACCCGAACTCCAAATCCGCTGTGAACGTGGCTCTAAATGAATGCATGGAGGCATCGCCCCGTGCATCTTGTGCAGGAGGCTTCGCCCCTGCATGCACTGCATGGGCATAGCAGCACGCATGACACAGCAGACAGACACACACGAAGCCAGACGCACTGCAGACAGACACATGTGCAAGCCCATGGCATATATAGAACATGCAGGCAAGTTCCTGAAACCTCAGCAGCGGCACAGCTGCTTCGTTGCGGTCGCCATGGACAAGCTCCCGGCGAAGTCCGCGGCGAAGGGAAAAGGAAAAGGAAAGGACCCTGAAGAGAAGGGAAAGGGAAAAGGAGAAGGAAAGGACCCTGAAGAGAAGGGAAAGGGAAAAGGAGAAGGAAAGGACCCTGAAGAGAAGGGAAAGGGAAAAGGAGAAGGAAAGGACCCGGAAGAGAAGGGAAAAGGAAAAGGAGAAGGGAAGGACCTCCAAGAGAAGGGAAAGGGAAAGGAAAAAGGAGAAGGGAAGGACTCCGAAGAGAAGGGTCCGGGAAAAGGAAAAGGGAAGCGCCCAGAAGAGAAGGGTCTTGGAAAAAGCAAAAAAGGAGGGAAGGACCTCGAAGAGAAGGGAAAGGAAACAGGAAAAGGGAAGTGCCCCGAAGACAAAGGAAAAGGAAAGCACGTCAAAGAAGAGGATCCCTCAGAGAAGGGAAAAGGAAAAGGGGAGGGCCTCCAAGAGGAGGTGAAAGAAGAAGGGAAAGGAAAGGGAAAGGAAAAGGAGGAGGAGGAGGAGGGGCCCATCGTAGACGAAGTCTACGATGGGCCCTACGAGGTCCAGGCGGGGACCCTGACGGCCGCTGAGCGAAGCGAGATCTTTCAGGCCACGGGCATGAGGGTCTCGCTTCGCTTGAGGAACTCGTGGCAGGGGCGAGCCATGGTCCTGACCGGCCCCAAAAGCGGTCACTTGCCGGAGGCTTTGTCCATGGCTTGGCGCTACATAGAAGCGTCAGCCAAGGCAAAGCCCCCGGCAAGGGCCTCGCCAGCGGCCGCTTCCACTCCAGCTCCAGGAGCGAAGCAGGCGAGGCCTCGCCCGCCGCCAGCACCCAGGCCACCCACCTCACCCTGGCCCCAAGCCTTCCCCCAGGCATGGCAGGCCCCGCCCCCGCCGTTCCAGCCCTCCTTCCCAGCCCAACCTGCCTTTTTGGACCAGCAACCTGGCTTTTTGGGGCAAGGCTTCCTCGCGCCACCGCCTTTAGTGCCAGGGCTGCCTGATCCCTGGCTGCAGGCCGCTCAACGTGCGGAAGCTGCAGCGGCCAGGTCGGAAAACGCGGCCAGACAAGCAGAAGCAGCATTGCAGGCAATGCACAAGCTGCAGCTGCGGCCGCCGCCGCCAAAGGCCCGGAGCAGCTCCTCCGACGAGGCCGGGCCTAACACACATGCAAGTTGTAATCACACATGGCTTCGCCTGTGTGATGACAAGTACATGTGCAGAAGCACCTGTGGCTTCGCCCTTGGGCTTCTGCACAAGGGTACACACACATATATATATATATATATGTATACATACAAATTTATATATACATCTTTACTCTTCCTTTATACATATATCTTTATATAGAGACATAGATACGCCTCAAATCCTGCCAACAACCGACAGGCGAGCTCCGCCAGCTCGGAAAGCCCAAGGGCTCCCGCCGCTGTCGAAGTGAAGCCGGCGCCGAAGGCCAAACCATAAACCCCTAAACCCTACACTCTAAACCGTGGGTTCAACCAGGCTCAACCAAAACCCCCCTATATATAATAGGCCTAAACCCTAAAACCCTGAAGGTCGGCTCAGACTCGTCCGAGAGCTCAGAAGCTGAGGAAGCCCCGCCGGGCAAGGTGCAGGCGAAAAAGGAGGCAGAGGAGGAAGAGGAGGCCGGGCCCTAAACCTTAAATCCAATATCCCATCCTTAAACCCTGAAGGTGGCCAAAGCCGCACCTGCGGGGCAAGATCTACCGATGAAAGAGGAGGAGGCCCGTTTTTATAAGCCCTAAACTTATAAAATATAATTAGGGAGAAACCCTAAACCCAAAAAAAGCCTAAGACTTAACAACATGCAGGTGGACTACGAGGAAACACCGGTGCTGCCGCAGGAGAAGCACCTCTCTCCCACGTCGGAGGCTGCAGGCAGTGAAGCGGAGGAGGAGCCTCCCGTGCCGTCGGACTGCCCCGACAAAGAGGCGCAGGAGGAGGAGGACGTGCCCTTGCCAGGCGTAGGGTCCAAGAGCAAGGCCCCTTCGCCTTCGCAGTTTCCTCGTAGCTGGCCTGCCCCACCTCTCAAGAAACCGAGGGAAGGCTAGAGAGTGTGAGACTTCAGGCAAGAGACCTGGAGCAGCTCTAATCGGCGAGGCTTCGCCCGCCCGCATGTGCATGCACGCAGCACGCCATGCATGCACACAGCCATGGAAAACAGGGCTCAACTTTTTATTCACGCATGCATGCCACACATCTGCATGTTCTGTGTGAGCGAGGAATTGGTGATTCGATGTTTTGAGCTCTTATCGGCTCGTATACAGTTGAAGCATACAAAAGCAGAAACCCTTTTACACAGTGCCCGCCTGAAACCCTAAACCCTAAACCCTTAAACGATAGACGCTGAACCCTAAAACGTGTAGATGTATCTATATACAAATATGCATACAGAGTAAAAACTCAAATCCTTTGCGAGATATGTTAGGAACAAGCCTGCTTGGTCAAGGCCTTGCCTGACCATCAAGGCTCGCCTGACATGAGCACCTTTGCCATGGATGCTGCAAAACTGTAGCGAATTATGGCGCTGAAGCGCCCCTTGCAGGCTGAGACGCCGAGGAAGAAGCTGCCAAGGGCGATTTCCTTCTCTACGCTTGCAGACCTGCAGGACTCAGGGAAGAATCTGGATCATCAAAGGAAGGTCATTCGTGAAGGCCTCCGCAGACCGCTGGAGGAGGACGGGCCATGTGGCAGAGTGCTGGATTCTTTAACTGTGCCACTCGATTGTGAGCCATGGCAGTGGCACATTTTGCGGCCAGCTGCTTTGCTGCACAGACTGTGCAGCATCAACAGAAACTTCGGCGACCTCGTGGCCGTCTGTGAAAACGTGGTGGTATACGCAGACGAGATTGTGCCAGGAAATGTGCTGAGGCCTGATAAAGGTCGAGAGCAGCTGGCCTTCTATTGGACTCTGAAAGAGCTACCGACCTGGTTTGTCGGCAGAGACCAAGGCCAGGGATGCTTAAAATACGCGGATCGGGATCAGGACAAACGTAGCTGTCATGTATAATTGGGTGAGATGTTTCATCAAACTCCCTGAGGATGGCTGTTTTTCGTCTCGTTTCCAACGAGCAAGATCTCAGATGTCGAGGGCGGCTACAGCTTTCTCTTCGGCCTCATGCTGGAGTGCTTCTTCGACCTGCAGCAGGACGGCCTCAACTTTGCAACAGGCCTCCCGCTCAGCAGGAGGTCCGGGCATTTTAACTTCAAGCCCAAGTTTGGATTCTTGATTGCCGATGCCAAGGCTCTCAAACAGCTCTGGAACCTCACTGGTGAGAATGGTACAAAGCCCTGTTTCTGCTGTGCGAACGTGGTAGGCAGGATGTCGCCCGAATCCATTGCCAACCACGACTATTTGGTTCATGTCAGCAGCTCTGACAAGGACCGCTTCCAGCTGCACACGTCGAATACTGGCAAAACGATGGTGCGAGACCTGGCCGATTTGGCACACCGCCCGAACGAGCAGAAGAAGCTCGGTCAGCTTTGTGGCCTGCAGTACCACGCCAAAGGCCCGGTGGGTGTGCATGACCAAACAATCAGTCTGATGTATGTGGTTGTTTGCCTTTCGCTCTTATATTTAAGGGCAGAGAGTTCTAATAACGAAAAACACACAGGGACACAGAGCCTGGAATCATTACACTTCAGCATGCAGCCCCCTTTGAGGCGCCCTGTGGAATCCTCGTCTCCCGATGCTGAACCACGTCGAGCAGACCATGTATGACTGGATGCATGTGCTCGTTGCGAGCTCGGGTGTGGGCCAGTACGAGGTGAACGAGTTTGCGAAGGAGTTGCAGACGACCTGCAATCTGAGCTTCGAGTTTCTCGACGACTTCGCAAACACGTTCAAGCTGCCAGCATGCTACACCTCCCTGCCGAAGACCTTTTCCAGGACCGGGTATGCATGCAGCCCGACTCTTGCATCAGAGGCTTTGGCTCGGAGATGCTGGTGGCGGTCACGATTCTTGTGGCCCTTGTCCAGACCGTGCTGGACCCGGCCGGTCTTCTTCCCCAGCACTGCCGCTGCATGAAGCTCCTCGGCGACATTTTGGATATCTTGTCGTCTTCCGCAGCTCGCAAGGCGGTGCTTCTCGAAGAGGCCGTGACCGAGCACAACCTGCTCTATGCCGAGCTCTATCCTGGGTGCCGCAAGCCAAAATACCATTGGCTTTTTCATCTTCCGGCACAAGTGCTGAAATTCGATGCAGTCCACAGCTGTTTCGCGCCAGAGAGGAAGCATCGAGCTGTGAAGGCCATTGCCAGCCACGTCACCGGCCCTACGATCAGCCAGCACATTGCCCTCAGACTGGGGGCGGAGCTTTTGGATTTCTTTGCAACAGAGGATGTCTGCCGCTCCCACTTCTTGCTGGAGCCCATACGTGAGGTGCCGTGGGCAAAAGAGGTCGTGGCCTCTCTTCTGGGCACCGATGTGATTGGTGTTCAGGCGGCCAGGACAATGGTCACCCCCACTGGCCGCATCTTCACCGGTGATGTCGTGTCCTGGCAAAAACATGAGCTGGCTGTATTGTATTTTCCTCTCTATATATATATATATATATACATGTGTGCATGTAATTGCAACCCTCATTCAAATGTAAGTCGACCTTGGCCTTCGGAGGTTTTCTGGCCCGAGGAGAAGATGATTGGGGAAGTGCAGGCTCTGCTCTGTGCCGTCGTCATGTCTGGACGGCATTCCTACTTGGCACAAGCCAGCCTGCGGCAGCACGTGGGGGACAACGTTTTTCACAGTCGTGGCCGACCCTGCCTCACGCTGCTGACGGACGGTGTTAGGGCAGTCATATATGGCAAAAAGGCCGATGGATCCCTCCAGGCCTGCCTGACTTCTGAGGAGCTGCAGCATGTGACCGCGGGTGAGGCTTTGCCCGCCCCTGCATGCACGCATTCTGCTTGGTCGCAGCTCCATGCAAAATGCAGCCCCGCATGTGCTATCGCTGCTGTCGCTTGCATTGTTTTTCGATCGAAGCCTTTAAACCCCAGAAACCCTCAAATGTAAAACCTAAACCGTTTTTGATTTATGATTATACATGCTTGCCGCTGCCATATATATATATATATATATCTATATATATATACACAGCAAGCTTAACAGCTGGCCTTCCTCGAAGGCCTCGCCTCGATAGTTTTCTGTTGCTCCGAAGGCTTCGCCTCTTGAAGCCATGGTGGCAGCGACGCAGCAGACACAGCTCGCGGAGACGGTTGTGGAGACGCAGCAGACCCAGGTGCCTGCAGGGGAGCCACAGACCCAGCAGCCTGCAAGCCAGCAGGGGCCCGAGCCTTCGCCAGCTTCGGTGGCCAAACAGGAGCCAGAGACCTCAGCCGAGGCAGCCGTTGCAGTTGACGGGCAACTGCAAGTGGTGCCTGGCGATGCCGATCTGGGCTCTTTGATGGTGCCGGCCGTGCATCCGATGGTCCCGACCAACAAGCACCCCGTGCCGTTCATCTGCTGCACCTGTGGACAGGAGTCGACGGAGTCCGTGACCTGTGTCAGGCACACGAAGGGTCAGCAGACCCTTCGCTGCCGCAAGTGCCACAGCAGCGAAGCGGCTATAGCCCGCTTAAGCCGGGCCCATGACGGGCTTGTGCAGGACTTTGGCAAGATCGACGATCGCGGAGCTGTGCAAAACTTTTTCAATGAGTTTGGGCACCTGAGGGGGAGGGAGCTGGTTGTCAAGCTCGAAGAAACTGTCCAGAGCTGGTCGACGGAGATGTCGAGGAGCAGTTTCCAAGGCACGGGCGAGTTCCTCGACGATCATGATCTCTGGCTTCGCTACAAAGAGAAGCCGGATGGTGTCGAGCAGTACGAAAATGTGAAAAGAAACTGCAAGCAGATCTTTGACAGGGTAAGAGGAGTTACCCTCTTCGAGGACATGAAGTACAAGTCCTCCCACGAGGATGTGGGGGAGAAGGGCAAGAAGAGGCAAAGGTCAACCTCTTGCCACCAGGACCTGGCCGAGGAGCTGGAGGACGCCGCTGAAGAGAAGGCCGCTGAAAAGAAGGCGATCTTCAAGAAGAAGAAGGGCAAAGGCGGCGACAACTTGCCCAAGTTCAAGAAGGGTGATCGGAGCAAGATCAACAAAAAGATGGAGGCCGTCGCATCGCAGCGGATGCAGTGCTTGGACTTGCTGTCCAGGGCGGAGAAGTTCGAGGGCATGGTGCCGGCCTATGTCTGCGACGCAGGCAGGGCCTCGATCGCCGAGGCTTTGGCGGCCCAGGAGGAGGTGGAGAAGCTCTTGGACGAAGACCATGGTGTCGTCAACGACGTTCTGGACCAGGCGGACAAGGTTTTGAACAGCATCACCTCAGCCACCGCCCGGCTGAAGCTGCAGGTGGAGCAAGCGGCGGCCTTCAAATCCGTCTAGATCTTCTTTGCTTTTAGGGGCTGAGTCCATAATAGGGTTAAAATGGGGCCCAAAAGTCTAAAGGTTGCTTATGTATACTCAGCCCCTAAGATCTTTAGGGCGGGCAGAGATTTTGATTCCTGGTGGTTTGCCTCCAGGAAACTCGTCATGCCTGCGCGGAGGCTTCGCCTCTGGAGTGATGTGTGTGCCAGGTGGCTTCGCCCCGGCAGTTTCTAATCAAGAGTTCATGACGCATGCAGTCGGGGAGCCAAAAAGGTCCTTATAATTAAAAAAATAAAAATAAAAACATAAAACCAAATTAGAACAATAGAACAGAAAATAATAAAACAAAAAAATAACACACGCAAAAAAATAAAAAAAACTGTAAACCAATATAAAATGAAAAAAATAAAAAAAATAAAACACTGTGGGAAAATCAGAGAGAAAAAACGAAAAAAATCTAAAAAAAAACCGAAAAAACTTTAAAAAAAACGAAAAAAATATAAAACAAAAAACAAAAAAAGAGAGAAACCAAAAGAGAGAGAAAAAAAAAAAAAAAAAAAAAAAAAAAAAAAAAAAAAAAAAACGTGTCGCGGGCGTGTCACGGGCGTGTCGCGGGCGTGTCACGGGCGTGTCACGGGCGTGTCACGGGCGTGTCACGGGCGTGTCACGGGCGTGTCACGGGCGTGTCACGGGTCACGGGCGTGTCACGGGCGTGTCACGGGCGTGTCACGGGCGTGTCACGGGCGTGTCACGGGCGTGTCACGGGCGTGTCACGGGCGTGTCGCGGGCGTGTCGCGGGCGTGTCACGGGGGTGTCGCTGGGGCGTGTCGCGGGGTTGGGGGCAATCCCCAGGGGGGGGGAGGGAGGGGGGGGGAGGGGGGGGAGTATAGGGGGAGGGGCCCCGCCTTCTTCAGCCCTCAACCGCGTCTTGCAGCCCCAAAACCCCGATTTCAGACCCAGCCCCGCAGCCCCCAAATTCAGGTCGCAGCCCATGCCCAGCCCCACCCAAACCCCCTTCCCAACCCCGCCCCAGCCAAAAAAACCAGCCCCCCAACCCCCCACCCAAGCCCCCCCCGCAACCCCATTCCCAACCCAGTCCAACCCCCAAAATTCCCCCCACCAGACCCAACCCCCACCCCCAATTTCAGGTCGCAGCCCATGCCCAACCCTCCACCCAACCCCCCCCCAACCCCATTCCCAACCCAGTCCAAGCCCCAAAACCCTGCAGCCCCCAGCCCCCAATTTCAGATCGCAGCCAACATTCCCAACTGCAGTCCAAGCCCCAAAACCCCCCCCACCAGACCCAACCCCCAGCCCCCAATTTCAGGTCGCAGCCCATGCCCAACCCTCCACCCAACCCCCCCAACCCCATTCCCAACCCAGTCCAAGCCCCAAAAACCTGCAGCCCCCAGCCCCCAATTTCAGATCGCAGCCAACCCCCCACCCAACCCCCCCAACCCCATTCCCAACTGCAGTCCAAGGCCCCCAACCCCATTCCCAACCCAGTCCAAGCCCCAAAAACCTGCAGCCCCCAGCCCCCAATTTCAGATCGCAGCCAACCCCCCACCCAACCCCCCCAACCCCATTCCCAACTGCAGTCCAAGCCCCAAAACCCCCCAACAGCCCCCAACCCCCGGTCACAGCCCCTTTATACAACCCCCCAACCCCCAACCCATTCCCAACCCAACCCCCAAATTCCGGTCACAGCCCATGTGCCCAACCCCCCAACAACCCCCCCAAACCCCCTTCCCATCCACCCCCTCACCAAAACCCCATTCCCCTGCGTCAGCTTCGAAATACAACCATCAATTCCCACGCCCAAAAGAATCTATTGCATTCACTGCATCCCAACCCCAAACCCATAACCCTGAGCCCTGCCCATGTCTAAAAAAGTGGAAAATGAACCGAAATCCATGCAAAAACAAGCACACTTCGCACCACTGCTTACCAACCCCAAACCCACAACCCTGAACCCCGGACCCACCCTGAACCCTGAATTTTCCCATGGATGTCCGACCCATGTCTAGAAATAGTGGAAAAATGAAACCGAAATCCAGCACAAAAACACAATTCGCAACATTTGTGGGTTGGGGTGCTTTGGGGGTTAAATAAGTCATACATGTAATGCTTCTGAATAACACGTTCTAGAAAGGCTTGCACTGCTCTATCACTTGCGGCCATCTTTTATACCGTGTTGGATCTGTAAGGCTCTGCGGCTTGCTTTCAGTTTGCCTGCAATCCGAGAGTTTTTTCTGGCTCGCAAAGGTTTTGGAACGGAAGGCCTTGCCTCCTGAAAGATGGCGGGGACAGGTGCAAGCTCCGAGTTTCCGGCTGCGGCTCTGGAGCTGTCGGAGCCAGCAGCTGTGGCTGTGTGGCCAGCTGTGCCTGTGAGGCTGGCGGAGCCAACAACTGTGGTTGTGGGGCCAGCTGTGCCTGTGGAGGCAACAACTGTGGTTGTGGGGCCAGCTGTGCCTGTGGAGGCAACAGCTGTGGCTGTGGGGCGAGCTGTGCCTCTGGAGGTGACGGGGCCAGCTCCCAAGCCAGCTGCGAAGCCAGCTGGCTCCAAGCGCCCAAGGGAGGCAGCCTCAGACGACGAGGAAGGACTGAGGCTGGCCTTGAGGCGGTTGGACTCCTCCTGCAGCTCCAGCGACACGGAAGATGTCAAAGGGCCAGGACCGCTGCAGCTCTTGCACATGATCGAGAACTTGAGCCGCGAGATGGACTACATGAAGTCCAAGTCGCGATGTGAGGTGGAGGCCCTGCAGCGGCAAGTCGACTTCCTCAAGAACGCCGTGAAAGAGCTGTCTACCAGCATGACCAATTTTGCCCAGATCAATTGCGACATGGTCGAGGCCATGTTGGGCAGCTGAAGGGCTCAGCGGCTTAGCCCGTGTGGTGCAGAGGCTTCGCCCTGCAAGGGCACGTGCACATGGGCGAGCTTTTGGAAAAAAGCTTGGGTTCGCCACGCTGGCCTCAACCCTGAAAGCCTTGTCCTATATCTATGTATACAACCCCCCGAAGCCCTAAATCTAAAAACTTGGGTTTCTTCTCATGTGCGAGTGGCATCGGCATTTCTCCTCAAGCTCCTTTGCCTGAGGCTCGCCCGGGCTTTCTTTAGGCCCGTGTATAGGTAGCAACATGGACGTGCACATGGAAGTTGTGCACCGCCTTGAGCGCCGCCTTCGCCTCTTGGACATCAACCAGTTGGTTGATGGCCTGGACCGTCTGCATGGGGCGGGCTACAAGGTCATAGACCTGGGGCATTCCGCTTTTCATGCGGATGAGCTCCGCCCATGCCCGCGATGCCCACGGTTCGGGCTTGGCCACAAGATCGCGGCGGCGACTCTCCGGCTGGCAGTGCCTGGTTGGTTGTCGAGGACAATCCCCTCCAACGAAGAGAAGGCCCACAGGGTGTATGAAGCAATGGTTGCTTTCACCTGGGTCGCGGAGGGATATGTCATGCAAGGGTTCAGCGAACACAACTCGCGGATTCTTCTTGCCATGTCCCGCGACATCTCGGAGCTGCCGTATCCGCCACCTCTGGTTTGGACAATCGAAGACTTGGTGGAGACGCTGACGCCGCTGGAACCTCCGGTCCCTCCAGCCCTGCTGCTTTTTGCAGCTCCTGCAGAAGACGAACCGGCTCCAGAGCTCAGCCCAGAACCCGCACTGCAGGACCAAGGGCCGGAAGAGCCCGCAAACCCAGAAGCTGCTCTGCAGGTCCAAGGGCCGGAAGAGCTTTTCTTCAACGAGCTGGACTGAGCAGGCTACGGGTTTGCAAGGCTCTGCCTGCAGAAGCTTTGGCATGCTGCAAGGCTTCGCCTGCGGCATGCCCGGAATAGGAATCTGCGTAGAGCCAGATCCCAGAAATCGGACCCTTAATGGGTTCCAGTTTACGCAAGACTTAATGCAAGACAAAGTCTTGCATACAAATCGCAGCAGCGGGTAAAAACAGAGCAGGAACACTACTACTACTGCTACTATTATTTATGTATATAAATATACCTGGGATCCACCACCTTTAGCATGGTCCGTCGAACGATGGTGGAAGGCAAAGGCTTCCAAATTTCATGTGCCTGCAACATGTAGTCATGATGAGTTTCTGGCTCCAGCTTTGTCACAGAAAGGCTTGCCTTCTCGTCTAGAACTTCCAGAGAAAGGCTTCGCCTTCTCGTAATGGAAGCTCCACCGCACTCACACGTGCTGCGCCGCATGTCGGAACATATCGAGGAGGACGACTTGGAGACGCAAAGCATGATGGAGGACCCGGAGCCTGAGCAGTTGGAAAATCAGGTGTACTGGCTCCAGCTGCGGATCCAGACACTGGAAGCCACGATCAAGAAGGAGCGCGAGGAGAAGAAAGAATTTCAAAAGCTTGTGGACGGGCTTAAGTGCACGGTGCGTGCATTGTATGACGCAGTGCAGGATGTGACAAAGATGAGTGATGATTTTGGTGCCATCCTGAAGCGGTGGGACCGGCAAGAGCCATGAGCCGTGAGCTGGACAGGGAAGCCTTGGACACTGTAGCCTCTGTCGACAGGCATGTGGTTATGCTGAAAAAATGCAAAGCGCAACCGGTTGCACTATGTATTTTGCTACGAAATCAATAGCTTAGAGACACATTGACTTTTCCCAGGTACTACTACTACTACTACTACTACGCATAAACTATAACTTCGTGCTGCTTGTCAGGAAGCCACAGCATGGTGTGATGCAACCGTTGGCTCAAAGTCAGGTTTTGCTCTCGCTGCATGAGGGCATCGCCTCATCAGCCGTGGATCGGTGCTCCATCCAGTCTGGGAAACAAACAAGCTTACCTGTTTCTGTGCATGGAAGAACTCGATGCACAACCTGCTGCACTTTGGGTTCTGGGCATCAATCGGAGTTGGATTCTAATCTGTAGCTCAGCATGCCTAGCTAAAGCATTGTTGCAGGCTTTGGCCTACCATCTCTCCTTCGGGGTTTCCGATTTGGCCATCACAAAAAGAGGCATCGTACCAACGCAATCCCAAAGCCAATGCAGCTGTAGAAAATCTTTGCTGCCATGGCTGGCTGGAAATGCAAAAGCTGCCCTCGACTAACTTATCGCCGACCCCCAGCTAATGTCTGCAAGAAATGCGATCCGGGCAACAGAATCGGCAAGCACAACCGGAAGGTGCCTCATTTCAGGCTCCGGAAGAAGACTTCTGTGCAGATGACCCATCTCTTCCGGTGGCAAGCAATGCCAGTACAGTCTTCTGCTGCTGCTGCTGATTATCAGTTTTTTTTCCAGGCTTTGGCGGGGGAGCTCGATGTTTTGAAGGCTATGGCTGCAAGGACAGGGCTCAAGATGTCCGTGGTTCACGGTGTTCTGGCTGTGGCTTATGCTTGGCTGGAGAAGATCGAGGGATGCAGGGTTCCACTCCCATCCTCAATGAGAATATGTGGCTTGATTTCTTTCGCCATTGCCAATGAAGCACAGTGCGATCCGGATGTCGTGAGACCAGCCTATCGCAAACACAAGAGCATTGCTGTGAAAGAGATGAGGAGCTGCGAAAGCCGTTGGGTAAATGTCATTGGTAACCTATAGATGCCCAATGAAGTCTTCAGATCCCGCACTGCAGGACCAAGGGCAGGAGGACCAAGGGCCGGAAGAGCCCGCAAGCCCAGCAGCTGCTCTGCAGGACCAAGGCCTGCAGCACCAAGGACCGCAAGAGCTTTTCCTCAACGAGCTGGACTGAGCAGGCTACGGGTTTGCAAGGCTCTGCCTGCAGTAGTTTGGCATGCTGCAAGGCTTCGCCTGCAGCATGCCCGGAATAGGAGTCTGCGTAGAGCCAGATCCCAGAAATCGGACCCTTAATGGGTTCCAGTTAATGCAAGACAAAGTACAAAGTCTTGCATACAAATCGCGGCAACACTGCAGAAACTAGTTTCGCAGTTGATTGTTGAAGCCTTGGACACTGTAGCCTCTGTAGACAGGCATGTGCTTATGCTGAAAAAATGCAAAGCGCAACCGGTTGCACTATGTATTTTGCTACGAAATCAGTAGCTTAGAGACACATTGACTTTTCCCAGCTAATTTGTTGCTTCTGCTGCTACTACTGCTACTTCTACTTCTAGTACTATACTATTACTGCTAGTACTACTGCCTCTGTAGACAGGCATGTGGTTATGCTGAAAAAATGCAAAACGCAACCGGTTGCACTATGTATTTTGCTACGAAATCAATAGCTTAGAGACACATTGACTTTTCCCAGGTACTATTACTACTACTACTACTACTACTACTACTACTACTACTACTACTACTACGACGCATAAACTATAACTTCGTGCTGCTTGTCAGGAAGCCACAGCATGGTGTGATGCAACCGTTGGCTCAAAGTCAGGTTTTGCTCTCGCTGCATGAAGGCATCGCCTCATCAGCCGTGGATCGGTGCTCCATCCATGGCCGAAAAGCATGTGCGAGACATGCTGGACTTTGTGGCGATGCTCCGGAAATCGCCTGGCATGGACGAGGGCCGTGCAGAGAAGATGGAAAAGAAACTGCTGCAGCAGCTGGAGGAGCTGCCTGGAGCAGTGAGCTTTCAAGAAGCCACACGTGCCATGGAGAAGGTGTCCGCGGCAGATGTGCCGGATGGCTTTAAGCAGGACATCGTGCGATGTTTGGAGGAAAAAAATCGAGGCGACGGGTTCCGCCGAGAGTTCCGCCACCACGCGGGAGCTCAAGGGCAACCAAAAGATGCAACAGCATCGTTTTTTCTACAACTTCCTGCTGCAAGCGGAGTGGGATGCCATCATGAACCCGAGAGCCTCCGCGAGGAGCAAGCAAAGGGTGGTGGCCAACAGGCTACAGCTCCTGGGCTTGGTGTATCCGAGGGAGGCAATCTTCAAGCAGGCCACTGCCATCTTGCTGCTTGGCAGCCACGATGGTGCTCCGGAGCATCTGAATGTGAATTTTGTTACGGCCTTAGACCTGCTGCAGGAGCTGAAGGACCTGTGCAGGTCTTCGTTCGACAAGTCCAAGTTCAGTGGGCTCAAGGACTACCCGGAGAGTGCGAGAGATCTCCCGAGTGATCTCTTCAGGGCTGCCTACGGGGAACAAGCGCCGGCAGCTTGTCCCATGGACTTGCCGGCCTTGCACGGGCTTACCAAAGCCCTTGCTGCGAGGAGCACGCACAACAGTGTGCAGCAAAAGGGCTTTGGGCAGCAGCTCGGCAAAAAGGACAGGTGCCTTCAGGAGAACATGCACGGTGCCCTGTTAGGGCACCTTGGCAACCTCTTGATGAATGCCATGGAAGGGAACGGCGTCCCTGGCCTGCGAAATTTCGCTATGACGAAGAAGCGGAAGATGTTGGAGGACGGAGAAGCCTCCGTGCCGCTTGAGCTCCAGCTCCCAAGCAAGCAGCTGGCTTTGAAAGACAAGGACAAGGTGGCGGAGAAGGACGAGGAACAGCAAGCAGAGGACTTGGAGGAGGACGAAGAGGCTTCGCCCTTGAAAACGCCTGCCGAGCCTAAGAAGGCCCGGCGCAGTGTCGACGAGATGGTCTGCAAACTCCAGGACCAGCTCGCGGCCAACAAGGGAAATCCAAGCAGCACACCTGCCAAAGCAAAGGCTGAAAAGGAGTCCGAGACGACTCCTTCGCCCAAGCCGTCGAAGCCGGCGAAGGGCACACCTGCCAAAACAAAGCCTGCCGGAGGAAAGGGCGCCGGCCAGGCAGCTGCAGCTGC